>WAAB01001748.1:0-44953 GCA_013389865.1 Piaya cayana
CTGGTTTTCTATGACTCTATGATATCAGTAATTATTACAATATCATGGCACTGCTTTAGGGAACCTTCTTTGTTTTCCTAACCTCTTTTCCACCCTTCATAGTGGGAAGGAAAAATCATCAAATATGGAGGTGTGTGTAATGAGACCATTTGTGTCCCATCAAAGTGCTCTTTTCATTTTTGCGGTTGAAAAGCTATGTATATTCTATTACTGGTTGTGGCCTTACGGGTCTGTTTTTCTGACCACATACTTCACACCAATTACCAGCTTTGGAGGGGATACGAGGGTCTGCCTATAGCTGCATTACAAGATATTTCATGTTTAAGGAAAAAATGTGAATTTTGGCAGATTTAAACAAAAAACCCACCTTTTAAAAATTCGCATTTCAATACAAAAGTAGCTTTATTGGCCCTGAGTCATTCCAGAGTTTACATCTGCATTTCCAGCTCTACGAGCACAGTGGTTGCTATCTCACCTGCAGCAGTTAATACTTGCTTAAAAGAGCTGTGATGAAGCTGAATCACCTCCAGCCATTAGAATTTCAATGGTCAAAAGTCAGACTTGTGCCGACACCGAGACTTCATGCAGAGTTTTGGCCTGGAATTTGGGTTTTAGTTTTATGGTGTGAATGGCTTTGGCTTATCCACCAGCCTTTGGCGTGTCTTTTACTTCTGCTTAATGCACAGAGGTGCAAATAAGATCTCTACTCTGAAAGGATTCAGGCCATGGGGATAATGTTTCTACAAGATTTTGTGGCTCATTTGCACCTGGACTGTTTCCCTTAAGTCTCTGCAACGTTCCCCTTGGCACCTGGTGTGGGACAGCTCTGGTGACTTGAATGTGCTCCTTCCCCTAATTATGATTGTATTTTTTTTAATCTGCAGAGATTATTACAATTGTATCGAGATTCTTTATCTCCTTTGTGCATACTTATCCTTTGATGATCTACATACAGTATTAGCTACCTCTCTTCTAATTACATCTGCCTGATTCTCCAACAAATCTTTTAAGGCAACATTAATCGACTGAATTTGGAGTAGAGAGCACCTGAGGTGTCTCATGCATACCCTCAGATTGAATTTAAATTGTGCTCTCAGAAATGAAAGGCAATTTCCAAAAGATTTTTTTTTTAAATTTAACTTCAAAGCCTCCCAAGTATATTTTATTTTGATAGATATCACGAAGAAGAACCTTTTTTATTGGCAATATATTCTGCCCTTAGATAAGTTCAGTTTACACCAGGAAGGCAGAGAAGAATCACTACTCCATCAAACAACATTTAAGGAGTTTTCAGTAGCCACATGGGAACAATAAATAAACTACAAGCTTCCTGCAAGAGAGTGTATTTTATATATCCATAAAGAAAAGATCTTTCCTGGCTGAAGTGTTGTGCATTTCAATTCATACTGCTGACCTTTTTTTTCTGGGTGTTTTTTTTGTTTTTGGCCAAGTTAGACGCTTTTCTTGTTGAAAGAAAGTTATTCTACACAGGAAAAGAGGCAGCAGAGAGATTCACTTTACGATTCACTTCACAGTTCGACAACTGTTCCCCAGAAGGTTTGCAACAAAATCCTCACACGAGAAGTCTTTGCAAGTTCTAAACTCAGGGAAAAAAATTGCAGTCAGGTGTTTCTGAACCGTCACAAAATTTGAAGAGAAGCTGTCCTTTAAGTGTAAATCAACCTGGATGTGTCATTCAGCGAGCCTGGGTTAATTCATCTTTGTTTACATCAGATTTGGGCACGTGAGAGGCTTAGAGTGAAATGTACTTTGCATCAGACATTAAACAGCAATTTGAGGGTGTTGTCTGCAGGAGATTTGAAGTTGCAGGTGAATTAAGGATGTACTAAATCAGACCTTTAAATCACATATGCCACAGTCTTTGTTGAGATGCACCTTCCAGGGTCTTTGTTGAGATGCACCTTCCAGGGTCTTTGTTGAGATGCACCTTCCAGGGTCTTTGTTGAGATGCACCTTCCAGAACAGCTGGTGGGGAGGGTTCACAAGGGTGGGCTGATGCAGTTGAGGAATTTCTGTGGAAGCAGCTGATGAGGCACAAAGCCCACGAGGGGAGTGCATTCGTGTCATTTTGTATTCTTGGACAGGTAGGAAGGATCTTAACATGAATGTAATTTGGCCTGAATGTATCGATGGTGCAGAACCATCAACTATTTTTGATCTGACTCGTTCCTCCTTTGACGAATTACTGTGTAAGTTGAAGATTTTGGAGTTTCAACCTCCTTATTGCCTGTAACTGAAGCAGAGCTGTGCACTGAAATGAAAGCCACTGGGTTTTGGGGGTTTTTTTGTAGTTCTTCTAGCCTGCTTCTCCTGGTAAGTAGGAAGCTGCATGTAAAATAATAGGAAACAATTTTATTAACTAGTTTAGTAACAAAAGTTTAAAAAAACCAGAAGGGGAAAAAAAATCCCCTTCCTTAGTGGGTTGATGTATTAATGAGTAAAGGATTTTGGAACTGGTGTTTAGTCATAGGCTATGAAAAATATTGGTATGCTTGAGCGTTAGGCTATGGATATTAAATCTGGCGTATATTGTAGTTTGACTTAGAAATTATGAGTTCACGATGCTTCAACATTAGGTTAAAATAATCTGTATTAGTGAAGCATTTATGCACTTTTATCATAGACGTGCCAAAGGATCTAAAAGGAAGAATGATCCCATGTAAATCTACCTGACACAATTTCCACCCCCCTCCTTTTTCTCCATTTTCCTTATTTTATTTTCTTCGCTCAGGAGTGCATTAGAGCTCTAAAAATAACTGAAAAGAAACACTTTTATGATGATTTCCTGGGCTTTGGTATTTACTTTTTACCTCAGGCTCTTCTTCTGCTAGAGGAGTGCTCATCCCGTGCTTTCAGCACCCTCGAAACTGAGGCAGTAAAATTGCAGCAGCGTCTAGGGGGCTGCGTGGGCTGCAGTTGCTGTTGTGCTGAGTAGTTTTTTGGCTGCATCTGCTGCCAGCTACTTGCTCCTCACTAAGTGAGGTGGAAAAAGAGGGTGTTGAGGAGATGAGCTGGGACCTAGGCCTGGGGAGCTCGCACCCAGAGATTAGGAAAATTGTCCCTATGGTATTAGAAACGTATTGACATCTTCAGAAATAATTCATAGTACCATCTGTGCTCTTTAATGGTCCATGAAGCCAACAGCTACGTTAGCGCTGGCACAGCTTCTGTGTGCTTCAGTAGCTTTAGATTAGAGTATATTCTCTTTGAAATGACAGGAATTATTTGGTTTTGAAAAGTATGAGATCTTTGCATTCTAACAGCGCTGTTACAGTAATTTGTTTGTTATGCTTTTACTGCTTTTTCTCAATATGCACGTGGATTGTGCTGAAAACACAGTGAGGGTGTGAACTACGCTAAATTCTCAAAGCTTCTTCAACCTCAGCAACAGCTTCTTGTCAGACATCACATGGGAGAGTAAAAAACGTTCTCAGCATTCTCTGTGCACCTTTTCATAGGAGAATGCAAGTAATGCAGGTTAAACATCACTCATTAGTAACTGCGCTCCAGCAAAAAACCCTCCTGAATTCCTGTGTGAATTTAAACTCGTGAGTGGTCGTATTTGAGTCGGTTGCAACTCTCAGTTATTTGCAAGCACATGGAATGTAAGACAGACAGCAAGTCCCAGAAGCCTTCTTAAGATCCAATGTAGAATCTTGTACTGAGAAGACTTTAAGTACAATAAAGCCAGAAGTGTTTCTGTGCTTTGAAAGCTACCGGCTGATGCCATTAATTATCATAGAATCATAGAATAACCATGTTGGAAGAGACCCACCGGATCATCGAGTCCAACAGTTCCTATCAGTGTATAACTGGAAATAATCAAGTCGTAAAAGCGATGTACATGTGTTTATATGTAGGAAAAACATAACTTTAAAAATTTAAAACAGCTTAGCCCTTAGTATGGGGGAGCTCATTTAAAAGCCCCGACTTGAATCGTCTCAAACCTGAGCCAGGCACTGAGCCCGAGGGTGTATATGCCGAAGTGCAACTTGCTCTCGGTTCAGTGCTGCGCTTTCTCAGCTTGAAATGCATTTATTCCAAATGCACATGTTTATGCAGAGACGTTTCATGAATTCTGCATGCCAGGTCACACCATCTATGCACGTTCCCATTGTAAAACGCAATTGTGCTCGGTGGTAAAGGGAAATCGGATGTTTTTAGGACTGAGTCCAAGATGGTTTATTTCCATATTTTTCTTTTTTTTTTCTATTTGTTTTGTAAAAGCCAGGAAAAGATGCCTATTTAAGCCATGCCCATGTTGTGTCTCTGGCACCAGAGAAATAAATCAGTAGCATTTTAGTGAGACGATATGTAAATCCATCTCAACCTTCCTCATGCTGATCCCTTGATTGCCAATTTGGCCTCTGTGCAAGCGCAGAGCGGCAGAAGCGATACTTCTTTAAAACTCACACGTCACCACCATTCAGCTCTCCATCTACTGAGCATTTTTTCTGTTTTTAATTATCAACTTTGATAGTGAGCCAACTGGCAAATATTTATTTGATGAAGAGTCCCCATTCATTAGCAAAATGAGAAAAAATGAATCTATAATAGCATATAACTGCCCCATTAAGCAGCATTAGCTACCCATTTGCGAGCTAATAACGTAAAAGAAAATCTTCTGACCACCAGATGTTGATGAATAAACTGGTGCTAAATTGGTGGCAGTAAAGCAATAAACAGGTCAGAGGTCAATTAGTTCCAGCAGAAAGAGGCAACCCACTGGGAAAACAGCAGCAATCCTGTGACGGATGCTTAGGGGGTGACTGACTGCTCTTTTATTCAGAATTAGGCGCATGCAGCTGAGAGGGACTGATATTCAAGCCAAACTGATGTTTACCTTTATGGGTTGCTGTTGTTTCTTGTTGCAACAAAGCTAGGAGGTCTGAGCCAGGCCTGGGGACTGTGGCAGTGCTGTCCCCTCCCCAAGCAGCCAGTGATGGTGAATAATAACTTTGGTCCCACTGAAAGTGATGGCTGAATAAAATCCCATCGGCTTCACTTGGATCAAGAGTCCTGTTCAGATATTTGGGTATGATTCAGGCTTGATGTGCTCAAGTGAAAGGCAACTGTGCCTCCACTTGGGTGCCAGTCCAAGAGAAAGAAATGATTTATTCTCACACGTAATTCCATCCTTCAAAAGGAAAACACCTCGGTGCATGCTGAGCTTTGATTTCAGGTGGCTTGAATAAAGGAAGATGAGACTACAAGATGAGGCAGCCGAGTTGAAGGGCCCAGCGAGGGTGCGTAGGATGAGAGCTGAAAAGTAGCCCCACATTACAAAAATCACTGATTGTTCCGCTAACTTTCCGCAAGTAACGCTCGGTCGTGCAGGGAGGATCACAGCTTCGGCGCTGTTCCTTTCATTCTGTGTAATTAAGATACTAGGAAGGAGTGAGTCAAGTTTTCTAGTCTAATACATCTTTTTGAAATAGTGCTAGGGAAATTAATCAACTTTTTTTTAATCATCCATTTCGTTCTGACCTATCACCCTTCCTCACAGCACTAGCATGCAAATGTTACGCACAGTGTGTTAAACTATGTTAATGTATTCCACAAATCACTCCCCACATTCGCTGCATTGTGTTGAGCAGAAATGTGATGTGACAGATAATAGAGAGGAGGGAACACGTGCACCTTTTTGGAGACGCACTACAACTCTAATTAAGTACAAGTCTTGGAAAACACTCAATCTCTACAAAAAGTGCTCCAGACCTTACAGTGCCCTCGATTTTCATTCCAGCTTGTCCCCTCCCAAGACCTGTCATCTCTGGATGGTGTTGGAAAACAGACTTAAAGGACGAGAGAAAGTAAGCGTCCATCATAAGGTGCAAACTGTAATCAGTCGTGAGCTGATAGCGCTCAGTCTGTATCAGATGGCAGGTGAGAGATGTCAGTGATCCACTCTGCTTTTTGTGCTGCTGGTCATCTTTGTCATATTCAGGGTTTTCTTTCTCTGGAATAATAGATCACTGTTTTTCTGTCTGAATAGCTATTTCCTCCTCCTTGTATACAATACAAAGGCTATCACTTAACTATAAAAGCTTCTCATCAAATCTCTGCACAATGTTCTTTGCCCAAATCTGCACTTTAAAGACACTTTTTGCAGCACAATATCTGAATTACCTTGGATATATGGCAGCTTTTTTTTTTCCCCCTGAAAATAGCAGCTCTGAGCAGGATTTGAAGTTAGCGTGAACAAAAAACTGTTGGAACTAGCTGAGTAGAAAAACTTGTGGAGTTTGCAAGTAAAACTATGTTGGTGGGTTGCTTTTTTTCTAATTTGAACATCTCAGAGTCTACATAATATATCTTTCTCCCCTCCGAAATAAAACTTTACTTTCAGAAAATTCCACTGAGTGCAATTAGTAGAGATGGTAGAAATGCTTATAGTGAAAGCTGAAGCTGTTTCAAATCCAAAGGGGTTTATTTCTGAATTAACTCCGTGATCCTGCACCCCCTGATACCTGTGCTTAGCTTTAAAGACGTGGAAATCAATTCAACCTCACTAAAACCCCCCAAACCAGTTTATGATTGTAGAACTATAAAGTTTAGATTAGCTGTCTGTGGGGTTGGGCTGAAGCCCCTTATTCCTAGCACGTGAAAGACCCAGGGAAGGTATTTGATACGATGTGGAGTGTGTCACGATGCATGGATGGATGTGTGAGGATGATGTGAGACATGTTGGGTTAGATGACATGAGGAAGAGGAGGCAGGTTGCTATGCTGAGCTATTGATGTAGTGTTACATGTGCTGGAGGCGCTGAGTTTCTCACGGGAGGTGCTCCAAGAGCCTCAGGACTGGGCTCCACCTGCCAACCCCTGTGCTCACCCCCTGAGTTCCTCTGCACATTCTGGGGTAACAATCAGCGAGGAATCAGACCAAGGGCTAAAGAACCAGGGCTCCATAACCGTGGGAGCTGAGGGATGTTTAAGGCGGGGCAGTTGGGTTGGGAAGTGCTTTGCTGCACCTCCGTGCTGCTGAGTGCTCTTTAATGCACACAGAACAAAACATCAAGTGATGCTTGGAGTCTCAGCCTTCATCTCTTTTTCCCCCCTCTTTCAAACTTTACTGAAAAAAAAATCACTTTCCAAGTCTTGGTTTGAACATCATCTTCCTTTTCTGTCCTATTATTTTTGTGCTACTGTGATTTACAAAAAAACCCCCACGTAAATATTTTATGATAGGACCAATTTTGTTCTCTCTCTTCTTTTACAGAAAGCACTGATAAATGTTGCTTTGTTTTTGATTCATCCTCTGTAATAGCTTTTTCACAAGCCCAGAAAAATCCTATATGAGACGCATGCACACTTACTTTCACAGAAGAGATATATTGACTTCTTAGTGCAGATAATAGGGTTTAAAAAAAAAAATAAATAGCATGGTCTTGTATCGTTGTCCTGATATTGGTATCTGGATATATCTTCTTCAGACAGATGGATGACTTGTTGTGAGTCAAACCCAGGGCGAATGATCCCAAAATGAATTTAAAACAAAGACCTAAGATCCTGTTATTAATCGCCAGTTCCGTTTTCTTCCTTTCCCAGTTTTTCCATGTCTGTGTGTGCTTATACATTGAATCATAGAATAGAATCACCAGGTTGGAAGAGACCCATTGGATCATCGAGTCCAACCATACCATAGATATATGCACATACAGGTATACACACACAGCAAGAGCACTGACCCTCATTTTAGCCTGGATGTCTCAGCAGATTCACACACCAAAAGAAACGATTGAATAATTTGCCAATGCATGGTTACAAGTGGGTGTTTGTGTCTGAGACCCTAAGATCTTGTAAACGTCAGCCCAGATCCCGTGGCTTCGTCTCCTGTCAATTTTCACTCAGCTTAGCTCGGTCGCATAAGTAGTAAACCTTTCAGAAAATTCAGCCTTCAGTTAGGATGTGTATTTTAAATGAGCTGTAAGAATCTGTCTTTTCTGTCCACTCTTTTGCCTGGGTAGAGCGTTTACAGAGAGCCAGTGGTTCTGCGCTGTGTCTCTTGGCACGTCGCCCTCAGAGCTTTGAGCTCCAAGCTAGCACTCGACTTGCCCTGGTAGCTCACTTATACTGTCGTGTCAATTCACATCTGTCAAAGAAGCAGTTTTAGAGAAATGGCTGGTGAGAGCTCCCTCTTGGTCATGACTTCTTTTGCAGTCTCCTTGAACTCCAATGCTGAAAATTCAGGCTGCCCCTCACTCAGTTGCTGATGTGGTGCGAGGAGAGGTAAGGGGGGGAGAGTCATAAAAATGAAGAGCTTTTTCATCTCCGTCATTTTTTTTTAGTTGTTTCAAATTTTTGAAATGCAAGTTCAAAGAAAGGGTAATTACATTCTGACACGGGCATTCATCTAATAGGAGAGTCATTTGCAATGAAAATATTTTAAGACCTAGGTGAAATGTTGCTAATGATTTGCTTTGTCAGGTCGTTATGTAGCTTTCAGGCTTCACTGAAGGTAGCAGGAGTTTGTTCTCAGCGTGACCACTGATGAAGCATTGTCTTAATTTCTGATCGTATCGTGCTTGCTTTTTATAACATCAGTTTATGACCATAATCTCATCTCTCTGTGGGGGGCAGTGATGGGAGAGAAGGGGCTGGATTGCTGGAATCCAAGCCGAGGCTCGGGATGTGTCACTGCAGGTGCACCCGGAGCTGACGCTCCATGTCTTCCTGGAGCTTCTCAGACTTTTTCCTTCTTACATTAATGAGTTGACTTCATCATCCAGAGATCTTTTTTTGTTGTTTGTCCTTTTTTTTCTTTTTTTTTCCCATTTTTTTTTTGTTTGAAGCACTGTATCTCAGCAGGCTGTGTCTGGTGTGTGTGCTGGGGACTGCTCAGAGCAGAATTGCTTTCCCCAGGGTGTAATTCTGTGTCAGACTGACAATCTTAGCGAATGCTGCTGAGGCCTCTTGACAATTGATTTCAAGGAACACTATTACAAGAATCTCACATTCAGTCCATCTGCAAAGCACAAGGATCTCTGTGCCTTTAAAAAAAAAGATTTGAATGCAAGGAGAGAGAGAGATTCTGGGGACTTGGGAATGATGCTTTGCCTGCTGTTACTTGCACCTCTGCGGTTCCACATGCAGCTCAAACCTGTTGAGGCAGGAGCAGAGGGAAGAGCGTTACAATCTATCTGACCAACAGGCAATGTAAGAAATCATCATTCCTTCTTTATTTTTTAACATATTTCTTCCAAAATACAGTGAAATCAGATTTCCAGACTACTCAAACACAGCTTAAAATGTAATAATCATTCGTCACTCAACACCAGCCACAGCTGTGACTAGAGTCCCAGGGAGGGATCTGTGAGAGGATGCTCAATACCCCCTAGATGCTTCTCTTGTGATAGTTGACTCAGAAACAGAATATTGCAAGTAGATTATGTTAATGTAGGCGCGATATGGTACTAATATTTTATAATTATTTTCTATAGAAACATCCATCGGACTGTTCACAAACTACTGCGTTTGTTTGAAACGGGGTACAAAACTCTCAGAAATATTTTATTGGGGAATTTCACTTTAGCTTGTTTAATCTAGTTAGACACTTTTTCCTATCATCACTGTAGTCCATTTCCGTATGGTTGGTTCAGGTGTCACTGTGAAGAAATGAACGCATTTTTACAAGAGAAAATTCACACAGAAAAAAAAGAGCATTTAGCGTAATGTAATGTAACAGCAGATTTCTTGGCCTGTTTTCTTTTACTTCTGATTCCAAATGAATTCTCAGATTAGGGTGGGTATAATATAATTCAAATCCTAAGCACTTACTTAATCTCTTGTCAAAGTTGTACCTTAATATCTATCCACCATCCTGGTAGAATTAAAAATAAATAGTGTTGTCAGGCCCGGAAATGTAGTTATTTCACTTGTCATTTCTTGTTAGCCCTTTCTTTCACCCATGATCACCGAGTGGATAAAATATTTAAAAGAATGTGCTGTGTTCTATCAAACGCGGTTGAGGTGAGCAGCAGGGGCTGTCAGCAGAGGAGGTCATCAGGTAATTTCGCTCTCTGCGTTCTTTTGGAGCCTTTGTAAACCGGGTGTTATAAAAATAGGCCAGTCACACAGAAGGATCCGTGGATTTAATACCTAATAGATATTTTCAATAAGAAATTTGGCTTGTATCCCAGGGGTTATAGTGACTTATTTCTGAAGTGTAGTACTTCAGATCTGTGGGAAATTGATAAATTGTAATGTAAAAGCAGATTCAGGTCTTTTGTGATGCAGGTTTGTATTGCATTTACACCACCAAGGGGATCTGTAGATATAAACTAGCAGCATGACAATGCCTAGTGGTGGGAGCCAAGAGTTAAAAGGCTCTAGGTAGGCGCAGCCAGTTTAGGATGACTTTGGTCTGATCTGTAGAGGTCCTGAGCCCCTGTTATTTTAGCATTCAGTCACAGGTGTTCAAAGCTGAGTGCCTCAAGTTGTAAAGTCATCGATAGCCAGGTTCCTTGCGGTAACGTTATAGACTTCACCAGCTGCTGTATGTGGGCAAAATACTGTTGCCCCAAGCTCTACACTTCACGCACCTGAGGAGGCCCAACCGCATGGGCAGCGCAGCTGAGTGTTTGCAGAGCTGCAGGAGCTTTAGTGGCAGCAGGAGAGCTGCCTTCTGCCTGGGCTGTGCCTCCAGCCCTGGTGTGTGCTGGTAAGAGAGGAGCCCTGGCAGCCAGCGGGCCCTCCCTGAAGCACCCTCACCCATCTGGGTGCTCGGTGTGTTTGTTAGGGCGCCGCAGACCATCCCCGTGCCAAGGGCTGATCCAGGCCCTGGCATCACTGTGCCGGTGCCGCGAGGCTGGGCAGGAGGTGATTTAACAGCACTGAGTGTGCAGAGATGTTGGGGTGGGGCTGAGCCATCAATAAAAGCAGTTGCTGAGACACCAGAGTTGTGAGAATAAACCTCTTGGTGCTCCTCTTCTGCGTCTTGTTGGTCTTTCCAGCCCAGCAGAAAGGAGGTTGGAAAACCCCGTGTGGGTCTCAAAATCTGTCAGAGCCAGAGCCCTCTGGAGAGGTTAACGCTGCTGCTTCTGCCTGGGCACATGGTCCAGGGAGCAGCTGTGAATCCGGGTGCTCGGAGCAGCTCCCAGCTGCCAAGGGCATCACACAGCACTTGGGGCTGTGGTGTTCTTGCAACCGGGCTGGGCTTGCCTTGTGTTTGATAGGAACGGTTGGACTCAGTGATTTGGTGGGTCTCTTCCAACCTGGTGTTCTATGATTCTATGAAAATGATGGCCCTTCTTAGTGAGCTGCAGGACTTCTGCGTATCTGACTGAACCTGCGCATCTCATTCGTGTAAAGAATTTATATATCCTGTAGGGTCTGTTACTCCTCACAGCTACAGAAGGGCGAGTATGCCTAGAGTTGTCAGTTCTGCATGCAAAACAGACGTGTGCACCATAGCCTTGTACCTTAAGGACCATTGACAGTTCTCTCACTGAGTCAAGTCCAATGATATTAGCTTGTGTCAGAGTGGACACAGATCCACAGCCCTAATGACAGGTTGGGATGATAAGTTGTGCTATAGCTCAGCCTGTCTCCTCCTGCCTCCTAAATGAATGCTTTCACCGGCATCGTCATTACCTTAATACTATGCTGGAACCTGAATGTTTTGAATAGTGTTCTGAGAGCTCCCAGTAGTACTGCAGTTGTTGACAGCATCATTTTCATGCACTCATTTCTAAAGTGTTAGGTTGTTGGTTTTTGGGGGGTTTTCTGTTTGCTTTTTTGTTGTTTTGTTTTGTTCTGGTTTGTTTTTTTTTTTAAATCAGCTGAGAACTCATCCCAGCTGAATCCTGTCATTTTTTTAAGGTAAACATAAACCTCTTCTCCCTCTCTTCTCTTCCCCCCTGCTGTATCTGAAGGTCATGTCTACCTTTATCAGACAAATCTCAACTTCTTTTTTTTAGTGTTGCGTGAATGGAACTCATGACAGCACTGGGACACTCAAGTGAGTGCAATGTCCCAGTCTATTGACTCATGTTCCAATGCACAATAACAGATGTCAATCTAAATGCAGAGAAAAGGAAATAAAGGACATGAAGTAATTAATCCAACATCACGCGTCAAGTCAGCAGCAGAAATAAAATCTGCTTCTTTTTCTTGGGTGTCTTTGCCCTTTTTTTTTTTTTTTTCAAAAGACTAAGCACAATAATATGGAGACGTTTGTGTCCCTGTCTTTTTCTCCTTCTCAGTACTTGAGTACAATTTCAGCTTATTTTTTCCTCATGGGTCTTCTCCACAAAAAGAAATAACTAGTGTTAATATTTTACATTTCTGAGCAGCCTTCTACAAACTTGAGAAGCTTAGTAAGTAGACCCAGTTTAACCCTTGGGTTGTCCTACTTCCAGCATAGAGATGATAGCCCTGGGCAAAGATATTCTGCACTTACTACATGTACTTTATTAACTTCGATTCTCGTGACAGCAGGGCTTACCATCCAGCCTTTGAATAGAAGGGTCACCTAGATGGTAGATAAATTATATTCTGTTTTATGCCTAAATATTAATAATGGGAAATTAGAGGAGTGCTTCTAGCTCTGTTATACCTACCAGCATGTGTCCTGCCACCCTAAGAATATTCTGTTTGCCAGGGTTTGCTTGAACATTGCAATTATACAATTAGCGTATTTACCCTATGCACATAATTATACATAGTTACTGTAATCATGTCAATACGAGACAGGGAAAGAAAAACCCTGCGTTTAATAAGTCCCAGTGAAATTCAGATGAGGAACTCAGCATCAAAAGAACATTGAGGGCTTGGTACAACACCAGAGTGATTCATATTCAAATGCTACAGAAGAGTATGGGACTGCCAGAGAGCTGCTAGCTTTAAGTATTCAGATATTCATCTTCCAGTGTGAATTTCCTTGACTGTGTACAGTTCATGGCACAATTTTCTGAGAGAATAAATTCTAGCGCAGAGACTGAGAAATTTGTATAAGTATTATACAAATAAGTCCACAAGAGGGTGGACTTCAGATGTTCTGAAAGTGATTATTCTTTAATGACCATAAAACCAGAGCATGTCTGGAAAAAACAGTGCGACGGCTCAGACCTCCAGTGCAATAGAGTCCCCTGATTTCTATAAATAATCCATTTCAGTACTTCATTAGACTTACTATTAGAAAGATATTCTTAACCATCTGAATTAAATCTATCTCATTGGTCTTTAAACTTGATATTTCTTATCCTTTCCTTTTTGTCTTGGAGACTTTTGTCATGTCTCCCTTGAGGCTAGAGTGGTAGGAAGCCAGCAGCAGCTTGCAGGGAGCTGGGAACCGCTGCCGCCTTCTCACTCTTGCTCCTCTTCCTTTTGATTGCCTTTTGCAGTTATCTTGAAAGTCTGCTTACATAGCGTGTTGTGAGTCAACAGGGTTTATAGAGAGGGCAAAAGGGCCTATTTTGAGCACTTAACCCACTCGCTACAATTCTGAACGAGTAGAAAATGCGAATAGAAGTGCAAAATATTGCTTCTTCCAACATTTCATTTTGGAAACAGCCAAGACAAGCTCCTCTGTTGCGGAGGACGTGCAGTGAGAAAAAGGCAAGTGCGGTGTAAGTCATTCCTGGCAGAGGGACTGAATCTCAGTGGTGTATTCAGATCACTGTCACTCGGTTTTATGGGTATATATCCAATGTGATGATGAATATGAGAATTTCTCTTACAAATAGGAATAGGATAGGAATGGTCGGATTTGATGATCCGGTGGGTCTCTTCCAACCTGGTGATTCTATGATTCTCTGATTCTCTTGCAAATGCTTTGCAAAGGTGACTTGCACCAACATGCATACGCCCAGTGGAAGGTGACTGCACCCCTAAAAACTAATCTCCTGGAATTCACTTGTCGACAGGTTTAAGATTCCTCTTAAATGTTTCTCATTTTCTCTGAAATGGGGTGTAGCTGTAACTAACTTTTATGAGCTTTATGTGATCTATATCGTACACTGGATGACAGAGATACCTGACACAAGCTGTTGAAAGATCTCCTGGGTGCTAAAAGCAGCACATGGGAGGCTGTAGGCACATCACGAAAGTTTTACGAGCGACTGCGTTTTGTTAACGCACTGATTAGGAGGAAGCAGCCAGCTCTTTCAAAAATCTTCCTTTAGGGATTTGTATTCTTCCTGTAGAACTGTTAGACTGAATTCCACATTGTGTGTCCAAACCAAGCTGGCTTCTATGGATAATGCATACTGTGCCAGCTCTTGTCTTACCACAGACCAATCAGTCTCCCATCAGGAGAGACCATTCCAAAGTAAAACAAAGTCCTGACTGCCTCTTTTTTTAATAGCTCAGGACTCGTCTCCAAAGTGTAGTTGCATCTAGAGGCAATTACAAAACAAGAGGGGTACAACCTGGTGCCAGCTACTGGTTCAGAATACAGAAACAGAGTTGTTAAATGAAAAACAGTAGGTTTGTAACTTTAATTTCTAAGTAAAAGTATGAATTCTGTTCCGTGATCTTGAGGCTAAGCATTCAATTGCTAAAATGTGACCTCTGACAAATACTGTTCTGATGTGACAAGCTTACCTTGATGATGAGCTCTGATTTGAACTAGAGTTTAAAACAATATGAGATATTATACTAGAATCTCAATGAATGTATGAAAAAAAGTGGGAGCATGATCTTAATCTCTTATAAGCGTGTGTACGTCTGTAATTAGTTCCAGTGCTCGCTTAAACCAGCTAAATATGGAATGTTGACGGAGGCATAGGGAAGACAAGAAGTTCTCAACGAATTGCTGTGCAGCAGGTGGATATTTTTCATTAGGCTACCCAGCGCGCTGAGCATGAACAGCAACTGCTTGGGGAAGAGCTTTGAAAACCTGCTCCTGCAAGTCTCCAGGAACAGACTTTCAAGCAGAGAGACGGTGCTCGTGGTTCAGCAGCCAAGCACAAAAATATATTTAAAAATCACTATTCTGTTTACTAATTACCTTTGGGAACCCAGGAGAAATGACGCTTTACAGAGTGATCAGCAAAAAAAGTTCTGTGGTGTCGTGCAATTTTGCTGAGTTGATACCATTCTAGATAAAGTGTTTTCCAGGGCAGATTTTTTTAGATTCCCTGGAGGAAGAGAAAGGAGAAGTCTGAAATCCCTCCTGAACTGAATTTCTGATTTTCAGTGTTTCCCCAGCAATCCGAGATTCAAGGCTGGATTAGTCAGCTCCTAACTGCAGCAGCTTTCTTGTCAGGACAGTCAGGAGTGGAGCTGGTGTAACTGCATGTTTCTGTACCAGCCATAAAAAGTATATAGAAAATTGTTTAGATCAATTTTTTGGCTTTTCTTGAATTTTAAAGGGGTAAAGCTCACTACAAGGTTGAATTTTCTCCCAGATGCAAGTAACATCTCCTCCCGAGAAAGAGTTTCTGTGATTGTGAGATGAAAGGTCAAAATGAGCCAAAAAAGTATTTTTTTTATCTTTTAAGAAGTGGCTTCTTGAAAAGATAAGGCTGTTTTTCTCCCTATATGCTTATCGTGTAGCTTAGCGTCTACATAAAGCCTCCTCTGAATGTTCGTTTATGCATCGTTGTTGATTACACACTTTTCTATTCAATGTGAGAAAGAACACTGGAAAACAAATAAGAGGTTTGGAACCGCTCAGAACATTATCATCAAAAAGACTTTTTCAATTACAAAACCATTTTTTGCCCAATATTTGGAAAATCAATTTTGATTACATTTCTTTTTACAAAAAAAGAATCACAAGGGATTAAGTATTTTGATTGTTTCAAAAACCTATTTCAGTTCTTGCTGGAGAGCCAATTTAAAAATTCCAAATCTACATTTTGGAAATGAAGCACAAACATCCTGAGGGATGTGGTTTAGTGTTTGATAGGAATGGTTGGACTCGATCCGATGGGTCTCTTCCAACCTGGTGATTCTATGATTCTATGATCAGTGTGTTCGTAAGGCCTTAAGAAGCTGAAAACCACCTCCAAATATTGATGAATCTCAAGGCAAAGGATGAAAATAGATTCTCAGGAAAACCAGAAAGTGAATTACTGACATTGTGACCACAGTAAATATATGGTGCTGCTACTCAAGGTCTGAAAATCCTTTTTTATGAACTTGTTGACATTGGCTGATCCAGCGTAAATACTGCGAGTAGAGAAGGGCTGTTACTGTCAGACAGAGCCTCAGGCTGCTGCGGAGCTCATAAGCGTGAGGGGTATATTGGACATACTTATTTTGAATGTGTCTCATTCCATGTTTCTTTTCACCGAATATAGTTTAGGTGCACACCAAGAACAAATCCAATAATTCAGTGTGCTAAATTCCGTAGTCACTGATTCCTCTGTAGCATTTGTTGTATTAAGGTTACCGCGAGGGGAAATCGAATTTCTGTGGTACGTGGCATAAAGAAGAGAGAAGGGAGCACTTTGTTTCTGCCTGTAATCTCCTGCTTTCAATTTGTTGCCCTGCATGCCCACTCTCTGTTCCCCCTGCAGCCCGGGTCTGGGCTCTTTGGCCCTGTGGCTGTGATTTTTGTTGTGATTTTCGCTGTGATCCACGCTGCTGCAGCCTGAGGCTCACAGCTGTGTCCAGCCGCTTTCATGCCTTTGCCGTCATCGTTTCTCAGCTGTTTACTCCGTGGCTCGGTGTTCCAGAGGATGGCCGTACAGAGCCATGTGCTTTGGCTTTGTGCAGCAGATGCTGCCTGCCACAAGCCTTCTGAATTTTGTTTGAATTCTGCATAAGGGGAATGATCTCCCCTGAAGTTTTGTTTTTCTCTTGCAGTCAATCTTCCCTCTGCTGCTGTATACTGCACACTGAGACTTTTCCTCCCAGCGCTGCAGACCCGCTGATTATTGCAATTTACTTGTTTTTAATACAGACTATGCCTCCCTCCTCCTCATTCCCCCTCCCTGTGATGGTTTTGACTAGGGAAACAATCCCAGCTAGAGCCCACAGCCTGGTTTAGCCCATTCCTCCATGTACTGGGAAGTTATGCTTGAAGCAGTGTGGAGCTCTTTTTTGCTTCTGCCTGCAGCTGTGATAATTTTTCTCTGC
Organism: Piaya cayana; assembly: GCA_013389865.1. NCBI lineage: Eukaryota > Metazoa > Chordata > Aves > Cuculiformes > Coccyzidae > Piaya > Piaya cayana. Next base: position 17,052 of record WAAB01001748.1, read on the forward strand.
GGTTTATTTTCTGGATACAGCCTTTCTGTTATGCCGTCGTTTGAGAAACAGGATCTGTGACTTTCACATGATAGAAATCTTGTTGCTGCAAAATCTTCCCGAGAGCATCAATAGAGAGCAGCTGTGTAGGAGCTGCATCTGGATGCAGATAAGATGAACACTTGTCTGTGCAGCCTCGCTGTATCAGAGCTCTCCTTTCCAGAGTCACGCGAGGTCCCCGCTGCCCACCGCGCCAGAGATGATGGTTTGAGCTCTCTGAACCTAAGCAAAGGCAAAATGCTGCCTCTGGTTTCTCAGGCTTGGTTTGGGGGAGGTTGTGTGCTAGCAACTCTTATGTGTCTCCTGGCTGTATCCTTTGCTTCCACAAGTAAGGTTTACACATCATATAGTGCAGCAATTTATGACTGAACATTTCTGTAGCAAGTAGTTCTGTCTGCAATGACTGCTTAGGAGTTAGGGCTCTACTAAAAGTTAATCTCAACGTCCTGGTGATGGCCTTAAGCTCTGCCAGGGGAGGCTCAGGCTGGACATTAGGAAAAAAAATATTTCACATAAAGGGTGATTGGCAGAGGCTGCCCAGGGAGGGGGTTGAGTCACCTTCGCTGGAGGGGTTTAAGGGATGTGTGGACGAGGTGCTGAGGGACATGGGTTAGGGATTGATGGAACGGTTGGACTCGATGATCCAGTGGGTCTCTTCCAAGCCGCTGATTCTGTGATATACAAAAAATGGCTAAAAGTGCCAGAGGAATTTAAGCCTCAGGGAATAAGCCGTTTCCCTGTAACTGCAATGTTACAGCTATGCTGTTCCACAGCCCATCATCTCCACTCTTTCAGCGTCCTTATAAAACAAAGACACCTATCTAAAATAAAAGAAATTCAATTTCTCCATAGATTTGTTCTGGAACACCCATGACAGCTAATTGTCCCGAATGAGAGATGACCTGACTTGCCCAGAAATCTCAACGATTGCTGGGTGCTAACACTTCTAAACGCTTTAGAAAAGTCTCACCCTTTATTTTCTGGATCTTACTGATTTGATGGGAAACTGTCTCAATAAACACTGAGAGCAGAGTTAGGAATTAGCCTGAGTTTATATTTTTCTGCCTTTCAGAGGTCACGCTTAAAAGGTAGAAAACCTAGAACCACTTCTCAGTCTGGTCTGACCCATACCAAGTAATTAACCACCTTAGTCTCATCCCTCCACTTTAAATGTGAGTGGATGCTTATTCATTTCTTAATATAGTTTTGCTTCTAAAAGATTCATATTCTATTTTACCATTTTCCCTGCGCTTTATAGAAACTTGGCAAAGGCCTGGAGGACCTTTACTCTCCCCAGCTTGTCACTCCAGATGGCTTCGCATTTCCCCAGCAGATGAGATGCTCTGGTCGCGGCAGTGCAGTTGCACGCGTTTACTAATCTGCTTTGCCAGTCTCCTGGACCCTCGTAGGACGCTTCTGTGCACGTTTGAAGAGTTTGCATTTAAATTGGCTTTTGAAATTCATGTTTCACTTTTTTTCTCATTTTAATTACTGCCCCTGATGCTCTCATGGTTAGTTATTATACTCTGCTGGAATACTTAGTGACTACTCGTTTTTCTTGTGATTTTTGGTAATAAATTTAGGTCTGATATTATGGCCATTACACCAGGATCTAGATACCTAATTAGTGTCTCCATGGTTTTTGTGAGTAATATAGAACATCTGTAGTAAAAATAGACAAAAGTGTAGCACTTAGATTTTACTGATGGTGAACTGAACCCCTGAAAGGTAACTGGTTTGTCTCAGGAGACTGTGGTGGAATCTGAAACCTGGATGACTTCTACCTCATCAATTCATTAAACCTCATGCGATCAGACCCACAGCAGCTTGTGCCCAAGGGTCAGTAAAATAAGATTCCTCACAAGTGCAGTTTCACTAAAACAGTGGGAAAATATTTCTGATTATCCATTTGCTTTTTGTTTCTATGAATATATTTGAGTCAGAAGCGGTGTGAAATATTGTGCCATTTGCAACTGAATTGAAGTTTGGACTGTGTCTGGATCAGCTGGGAAGTTGTACTCAACACATTGAGCCCAGTGTATTTCAGAAATACCCCTCTAGGCAGTCACTGGGTGGCAAACATGCTTCTTATTTGTAAAGCGTTGTTCTAAAAAACAGTCGTATTATGTTACTCTGAAATACACTTACTTAAAATTATGGTCCTATTGTGTTTCTCCGAGTCTGTCTTTGGGTAATCCTCTGGGTTTTGCTTCAGGTCTTGGTGTAGGACAAGTGAAAACATGCTGTGATGCTGGTGGCTTCGATTTCCTACTCCTGTTTTGTAGTGCTCAGAGTAAAGATAGAGATGTGGTTAATTCTCTGATTTTTTTGTTGCTTTTGAAGTGCTTCTGTAAGTCAGCAGCTTGCGTCTTGTTCCACTTTCAGGACCAGCCACCTATTTCCATTTGCCTGCTCCCTAAAAAGGGGTCAGCACTGCTTGTAGGGACATGTACTCCGCTTTGCCCTCTCTGGGCTCATGTAATACGTTGCAAAAGCTTGTTACGAAAGATGAGAACGCTCCTGATTTTGTAGTTTTGCAGGAAAAATCTTGCAAAATCAGTATCAACAGCTTGTGAAGACAATAGATACCCTGATGCGTGGCATAAGCTGGCCTAGTAGGCTGGCTGTCTTTCTGCATGAGACCCTTGGCTCCTGGCAGTGGCACCGGAGGCATAACTGGGGAAATGGACATTGCTGAGAAGCTCTAATAAAGAGAAGGCATTAGTGGTTGAAATTTTTGGTTATAATTAAGACCAATTTTTGGCTGTTGTGACATCTAGAAGGGGAAAATGTGGGTCACTGTATTTTCATACCACTTGTGCAGAAGCTGTGTTGGGACCAGTTGGCACCATCTGTTTGCAGTGATCCACATTGCAAAAAATGAATATTTAGATATCACATGCAAGTAAGGAGACTCGCAGTCTTCAGCAAGGCTGAAAAACTGCTTGGCTGCTTGGCTCTGTGTTTTTGTATGTCCTTACTGATGCACTGTGAGTTCAGATGTACTGCTAGAATGAATTATTCACCACTGAAGTCAGAAGAAGAGTTTTCAGTTTACAGTTGCAGGCTGTTTTCTCTAGCCCTGATAGTGAAAGGAAGCACTAGTTAGATAGAGGTTAAAGTTCTAGTCAAATTCAATTATAATTAACCTGGGACTAGAAAACAAAATCTGAATATCTCTGAGAAATGATGAACGTGTCAATGATATCAGACCATTTTTTCAAATCCCTGTTTGCGTAGTATTGAACTTCTATGAGGGTTTCAGTCTTTGTTTTGTCTATCGGATGGTTCTAAGCAGAGGTTATTTATTGCTGCAGTTGCAGTTTTTTAGCATGTTTCCTTGATGCCAGACTCATTAGAGTTGGTAGGCTCCAAAATCCTCCTCCTGTGACATGTGAATCCACCAGAAGACTATAGAATCACAGAATCACCAGGTTGGAAGAGACCCACCAGATCATCGAGTCCAACCATTCCTATCAAACACTAAACCATGTCCCTCAGCACCTCGTCCACCTGCACCTTAAACCCCTCCAGGGAAGGTGATTCAACCCTCTCCCTGGGCAGCCTCTGCCAGTGCCCAATGACCCTTTATGTGAAAAGCTTTTTCCTAATGTCCAGCCTAAATCTCCCCTGGTGGAGCTTGAGGCCATTCCCTCTTGTCCTGTCCCCTGTCACTTGGGAGAAGAGCCCAGCTCCCTCCTCTCCACAACCTCCTTTCAGGTAGTATAGGTTGATTAGGTTGATTCTGACTATAGGTTGATTAGTTAAGTGCCTATGAAAAGGGGAAGAGTTTTAGCCAACTAGTTCCAAACTCCTCTTAATGCAGCCTGCAGTGATACCATTACTGTCGAATCTAACATCGAGGTTCAGCCTAACCCTTCAACTCTGCGCTGAGAAAGTCTCGTAGCCTGTCAGAATAGCATTAATGTCATTTCCAACACCTCGCCTACCCACTGCCACCTCAGATCATGTCTGAAATATTAACTCCTGGGCTCTCTTGTAGTGATAAAGTGAGCTGCTTGTCAATCAGCTTTTAATCTGAGCTCCTAGCGTGCTCATAAATGATACTACCATTAGCTAAAACAAAGTGGGTGGGTTTTTCTTGTATTTCTCCTCTGTTTTCGCGTTGGAAAGAAATGCAAGGTGACACATCCATGCTCTGAGCTTAGAGATGCTGCAGAGTGGATTGCAGAAAGGCTTCTTCGGGTTTGAGTGGGTGGCTGCTCACCCGTCTCTGCCATGGCTCTCAACCTTTACTTATGCACATGTTCACATAATTTAGGACTGGCACACACAATATTGCTGTGAAGAAGGAGATGTCTCCATGTATCTAAGTTCTCAGTATTTCTCAGCCTTCCTGCTAATTACTAAGGACATTTTTTGTCTTTAGAAGATCACAATATTTTGACTTGTGTTTTTCTCACCATGAGGAAAGTTGACAGTGAGGGAGAAGTCCACTTTTTTAAGATACCTACCATCAGTCAGAGAATATTTTCCTCACTGCAGTAAAGCACAAAAAGCACTCAAATTTCAATTGTTTGTTGAACATTTCTTTCTATTTGAGTTAAAGGGAAGCAAACTAATTTTAAAATTATATCCCTGGGGGAATATAATGATGACAACCTTATTGGTTACAAGAGAATCCCTTAGCTACTTGGACTGTTTGAAGGAGCCTTGGAGTAATTGTAAAAGCAGATCTCTGTCAGGTGCCTCTGCAGAAATTTTTAGCTAAACAGAAAAATAAGTGTTATGAAAGTCTTGTAAGCAGCACATACAATAACATAGTTCATGACAAAATTAAAGCCTGGAAAAGTGTGGAGGTAGGTGACTTTGTTAGGAACTGGGCTTTTGTAAGTATTCTCAGAATTAAACCGCAGTGGATGACTTTGTGCTTCACTCGGAGCCAGAATGTCAGTGCGTGTCACGTAATACCTTGTGCTGCTCTGCTCTCTGCTAGCAGATAACTCTGAGCTCCGTCACTTCTAAAATGTCCTGCAGATGCCCTGGGACTCTGCAGTGGACTAATGGTGTTTTGCAAGCTGGTTTTGATGTTCCTGATTAGCTTGATATTAATTAACAAGTGACAATTCTTTGTACAAATCCAGGATTTTACACGTTTGGGCTATGTTTGTGCAGTTGTGGATTTAATTTTCACGGTGTGTTAGCAAGACGCTAAGGAAAATTATTTTGATCCATTTTCATTAGACTAGTTAGGGTGTATGTTTAGTCTGAGCCCACGATGGTGGTTTGTACCATTCTAGAGAATGGCCTAATTAAACAGAAAAAAGGGAAAAAAGGTAAGAATGATGAATTGGGAATCCCTGATCCCAGCATGCACTTGTGTGGAAGGAAAGAGCATACTCTTGACACAGAAGTCTGGAGGTTTCTAATAAAACTGGAGCTGTTTCAACCGCATCGGTTCTATCTTCATGACACTAAACCATCTGAAATCAGCTGTAAATTTTATTTTGACTGAACCTCCTTTGGTTTAGAAATATCAACCCAAGTCAAAATCACAGCACTCCTGATTCTCCCAGGCTAATTTACAGTGTGATTACAGACTGTATTAAGGTGTATTAATGGAAGGCATCTCCTGTACTATCTGCTACATTTTATGGTTATTTAGAAGCAACTTATGGAACAGTTGCCATAGTCACGACCTAAAAAGGCTGGGGCAGTGACAGAGATTGGGAGCTAAAATCCAGTATTGCTACATGCATGAAATCAGAGATAAGTGTGACAGAATGTGACATCTAAGATACAGTTTGACTTACCAGCGAGGGACAAAGCTGAGATAAGACACGCTGCCTCTGGAGAAAAGGGAGGAAAAAAATGAAGGAAGATTCACTGCAGGAATCATTTTGATTTTTGAAAGGAATCACAATGCCTCGAAATGATTGTGCCACAATGGTTATAACATCAAACACAGGATAAACTCCTGGGAGGCTGTATTTGCAGTATTTCCATTTAACCATTTCAAGGCAAGGGAATGGATAAAATAAAGGAACTGCCCACAGCATTGACTCCCCTTTCAATAGAATCATAGAATCATAGAATCACCAGGCTGGAAGAGACCCACTGGATCATTGAGTTCCAACCATTCCTATCAAACACTAAACCATGTCCCTCAGCACCTCGCCCACCCGTGCCTTAAACCCCTCTAGGGAAGGTGAATCAACCCCCTCCCTGGGCAACCTCTGCCAGTGCCCAATGACCCTTTAGGTGAAAAACTTCTTCCTGATGTCTAGCCTAAATCTTCCCTGGTGGAGCTTGAGGCCATTCCCTCTTGTCCTGTCCCCTGTCACTTGGGAGAAGAGCCCAGCTCCCTCCTCTCCACAACCTCCTTTCAGGTAGTTGTACACACAATTTCTCATGTTTTCCATGTGGTTTACTGGGCTCTCTTTCCACTTTGCGCAGTATGAATCACCAGGGCAATTGAGATCTGACCCCCTTGTTTCTCTGGTTTTGCACATCAAGAATTTGTTCTTTATAGAACTGCTAAAAGCTGTAATAACATATTCTCATGGTTATGGATGAAAGCAAAAAAAACAACACCAAAACAAACCACCAAAATTCCAAACCCAAACAAAGACAAGGCATCTTCCAAGATCACTGAAATTTTGGTGTTAAAACTGATGTGTGACATTGGTGTCCACAGAAATTATTTGATTCCACTGCAACCAGGGAAAGGCACCAGTGACCTTCCTGAAGGCTCTGGAGCAGGGTGGGTCTGAACACAGGCAGATTAATACCTGCGACTACTGCTCAAATGGCTAAATTAACATCCACTTTTGCATGATCTGTCTCACTGCACGGGCATCTTCCCCCGGTGCTCAGAGCTCTGATTAAGGCAACCGACCATAAATCACTAAGGCACATGTCAATGAAGCCCTTACGATGCCACTGGGGATAGAGGGATCGTGTCCTCTTATGGCTTTAATCGCAAGGCTGGAGTCCATTAAAAATCCATTTAAATCTATGAACTGGTGCTAGTTTTAAACTGGTAATTTATGTCCAGTGAATATTAGTGGCATTTTTTTTCTCCTTCTATCTGAACTTTTGCCAAGACCTGCTCTAACTAACCTGTGATATTCCTCTTCAGGCTTATACAATATAATCTTCAGTTTCTGGGTATATATCAGCAGGCAGCAGTGATGAGCATTGTCCGAATCAAAGCCTTTTATAGAAATGTTGCAAACCAAAATGGGAAGATGGGAACAGCTCACCGTCAGCACGTGGGCAGTATTCCAAACTGAGAATTGATCAATGGATTTTCTGCCATCATTTTTATTAAACTACATTTTGGAAGGACTGAGAAGAAATTCAGCAGCATGCACCTGATGCTCAGCATTTACCTACCAATATGAGCTGTGCAATAATAATAAAACTAGTACTTTTAGTAAACAAGAGCAAATTCAGTCTAATGAATTACTTTGATTTTTTTGGAGTTTGAATATTTCAGAGGCACACTCTCCTTGTACTCGTCTGATTTGCAAGTTTTAATGTGGTTTAAGAGTTCACATGGATGAGGTGCTAGGGGCATGGTTTAGAGATTGGTGGGAACGGTTGGACTCGATGATCCGGTGGGTCTCTTCTTGCTCTTAAAAGCAACCAGGCTGGCGAAGGGGCTGGAGAACAGGCCTAATGAGGAGCGGCTGAGAGAGCTGGGGGTGTTTAGCCTGGANATTGGGCACTGTCAGAGGCTGCCCAGGGAGGTGGTTAATTCACCTTCCCTGGAGGTGTTTAAGGCACAGGTGGACGAGGTCCTTAGGGACATGGTTTAGTGTTTGATAGGAATGGTTGGACTCGATGATCCGATGGGTCTCTTCCAACCTGGTGATTCTATGATTCTATTATTTCTAAATGAAAATCAGATTCTACAAAGTTGTCCAGTTGAAACAGTGCAAAATCGGTATATATTGTACTGTTAATATTATAAGAAACACTAAAGGAGAAAAGCAACAGCAACGGCACAGTTAGCACCTATATTATTATGTTTAGAAGCAAAGACAACTTGGGCAGATGTATCCTGAGGCTCAGATGGTTCCGGCAGCTTCTGAGCTGCAGAGTTTTGAGCAGAGTCACGACCCACTCAGAGTAATCTGACTTTTCCCCTCTGTACTGTAAAAAGCCTCTAACTGCTCTGTGGCAGTTTCAATTTCAGTTTTCTTGCAGAAATAGACTTTGAATCGCAGAGGTCAATGTCTTCTCATTTACTCACGGTATTAAAAAATTCTGGCGTGTGAAACAAAGAGATGCAAAATCTTTTGTTCCTGTTGCCCATTTTCCACTCTCAAACGATGTTCCAAAGTCCTGAGGGCTGCGAGTAGTTCAGCTATTGCATCCATCTGCTATTGCTGAGCCTTTGCAAACCTTTGTCCGCAGTCACTGTGCTTCCTTCCCCTTCTCCCCCTCCGCTCTGCGGGTCTGCTCCCTGCCCTCCCCACGGTGCAACTGGCTGAGCTGCCAGTAAAGCACAGGTGTACCCCCAGCAAGGGCCGCAGGGACGCGCCAGGGGCAGAGGGGACGGTTACGTATTCACAGTGCGTCTGTCTCCAGCTATTTTCTCCATCTGTTACAAGTTCCTTGCTACTAGCAGGTGAGCACCTGGGCCTGGAGAGCTACAAAAGCAGAAAGGAAAACTGGCACTTGGAGGGTGATGAGATAAGCACAGTCCTGGATGTGAAGGTGTGGGTTGCAGTTGGAGATCCATAAAGGGATGTAGGAAAAAATGCTGAAGGTTGTGGAGAGGGTTTTATTTCACTACATTTAGAAATGATCATCAGAGTGAAATGAGTCTGGCCTGAATCAGAGACAGACAGAAGAAACCGAGTGAAAACAGGCAAAGGCTCAAATGTTTCTAAGCCAAAGTGTTGGTCTTTATTTTTTAAGTGAAACTAATTAATTCCTACTGGAAATCTACCAAACTATTTACTCTTTCTTCTGGTAGCAGCAGCCGCAGAGGTAACCAGAAATCTCTAGGTAGTACAGGTGTTTGCTAGCAAGAGCAGCTGTTACAATTAGAAAAAAAAAGGAAAAAGTTCCCTTCAGTTTCAGCTTCATAACCCATATGACAAGTTCTGAAATTAATTAAAAAAAAAAAATTCTCCAACAGACGCTTCATCAAAACCTGGCTCGTTTCTTGGCTTTGCTTGCAGCTGTTTTGTTCCTTCTGGGGTTTGGCACAAGGTAGCTGCTGGGGGGGCCGTGTTCACCCTTCTGCACGTCCTTTTTCTGGCTCACCTTTCGTTCAGAAGCCAGTCTCTTCTCCCCCTCATTTTTCACTCATTGGCACAAAATGAGTGAGACCGCTCCTTCAATCCTGTGTGCAGTTGTGGGCCCCTCACCATAAGAAGGATGTTGAGGCTCTGGAGCGAGTCCAGAGAAGAGCAACGAAGCTGGGGAAGGGGCTGGAGAACAGGCCTGATGAGGAACGGCTGAGAGAGCTGGGGGTGTTTAGCCTGGAGAAGAGGAGGCTGAGAGGAGACCTCATTGCTCTCTACAACTACCTGAAAGGAGGTTGTGGAGAGGAGGGAGCTGGGCTCTTCTNTGATTCTGTGATTCCGTGATTCTGTGAAAAGAAGCAACTATGCTGCTGTCTTTGCTGGTCCCCCAGCTAGACAAAGGAGAAGAGCTTCCCTGGGTGGATGGAAGGTGCTCACTTGGGACACAAAGTAAACACCACTAACTCCTTCCCCAAAAGCATCGTTTTTGTTAGTTTTCTTATGGAAAAGTTCTCCTTTGAACGGGCGAGGTTCATTGGCTGAACTTGAAGGCAGCCTAATAATGCCTCCAAAGTCAAAATTGTACTTATGTCAGCAGCACTAGGGGAAGTTAAAGTTGTGGAAATAAGAAATCCAAACTAAGCCAAGAAGCTTTGGTTTGATTCAGGCTGCTTATATCTGTCTGTTGCTGAAGTTTGCATTTGACAACTGCAGAACGACATCCTGATATTTCGTGTACAAATTCCTGCAGTAATTCATAAGCAGGGAGCAGGTTTTTGTGCGTGTGACTGAGGGGAGAGAACCAGAAGCGTTTTGAAATTATTCAGCGCAAGTTATGTTTTATTCTTACTGCTTTTCTTTTTAGCAGCAGCAATCGGTGCTGATGTCATCCTTGTGTTAGCTGCTCAGTTCAGCGAGAATAAAGGATGTCTAAATTGAGACCCTGCGAAACGCAGCACCCAGATGGCTGAAAAGACAAATGAACAAGGTGCTGAAATGAGAGGCTTTTGTCTTGGGTTTGAAAAAGAAATAATAATAAAAAAATCAAGCTGCATGGAAGCAATACACATGACCATAAACAGAAGTGAAGTTCATTTTTGAGCCTGATTTTTGCATTCCATTTTTTGCTATACTTGTTCTGTCTTAAAAACTGAAGGAAAATAAAAAACAGAGCAATGAGAATTGGACCTCAAAAGGGTTCCTTTGGCAGCATTTTGGTACTTGGAGATAGCTGAAGTGTGTTCAGCAACAAGTGGTGCACCTCCAGGTGGTCTAAGGGACACACATCATAGAATCATAGAATCACCAGATTGGAAGAGACCCACCGGATCATCGAGTCCAACCGTTCCCACCAATCTCTAACCCATGGCCCTCAGCACCTCATCCACCCGCACCTTAAACACCTCCAGGGAAGGTGAATCAACCCCCTCCCTGGGCAACCTGTTCCATCCTTGCAGTAAATCCTTTGCAGCACTCTAGTAGCCAAATGCTCAAGTGCCAATGATCATCCCAGGTTTTGTTTCTATCTGTCGTGGTTTTGATTTTAGAAACTAGGTTGTAACTGAGCAAGTACTCAACCTCCCAGTATTCCATGCGATTTTCTACGTAAACCAGGGTATAAATAAGAAGGGAGAGACGCCTCTTCCTCTTTTCCTGTGGCTCTGGGAGCAGGTTTCTCTGCTATCGGCTCTGCTTGTGTGGAGGAGTGAGGCCCAGTGAGGCCTTGAGAAGCAGAGAGTGCCGGCAGTCGCTTAGTGCAGTCCTACTATCTCGAGGAGAGTCGTAAGATTTTCTTTTGTTAGTTTTTTTATTACTTACTCCTGGGTTTTTATTGTGTATATCTGTTTGGGATTTTTATTTTCTCTCTTTTTTTCCCTTCAGGGCAGGGTGAGGGTTTTCAGGGTCCCTTCTCCTGTGTACATGGTATTCTAATAGTATATAAGTGTAAATACATCTGTATATTTCTGAGCAGCTTTGGTCTGCTCATTTTGGCATTTCAGTCCATTTTTTTCCTTCTGGGCTGCAGGCTGTGAGGTTTGGGTATTTGGCAGGGGGGTCGAATCCAAACCTTTACAGAGATGTTACAAACGATGCGGGAATAGTGGCTGTAAATGGGTAGACCATTAATCTACCAATTGCCGGGTAATTACACAGCCAGAGCAGGCCAGGTATAGCCGCATTTAGAAATGTCCCAGGAGGAAACGAGGTAGAGAGGGAATTATTCCAACATATGGCAATTTATCAGTTGCTAACACCAGCAAGACTCTGTTAAAAGATTCCCTTAGGGTTCCCTATGACAGTGTCATAGATTTACGACTGGTGATGAACATCTCTCTGGGTAGAGCAAAATAACGCAAAGGATTACGGGCTTCTGGATATTCCGTGATCTGAGATACAGGTGAAGCAATAATTTCCACCATAGTGAGTGTCTTGTAGCAGAAGGCAAAAACAATTGCTGGTAGTTTGTCTGATTGGTGAGGTATAATATTATTTGCTTAGATTATTTCACGCAGGAGCTAGGGAGAATCAGTATCCATATAACACCGAATAAACTTGCTTAGTTTATCTTAGAAGACACTTTTTCATCCAATTGTCTCTATTTTTTCCAACAGTGCTGGTTAGAGCAGATATTGGAACGTAACACATAGGTGCTAAAATGAACAACGCTGTGTTGGAAAAACCTCTCTGGAAAACAGTGACTTGTGGGAACTGCTCATGAATAAAACTGAAAAGGAGGGAGGAGCGAGGTGTCATGGAAACGTTGGCAGGGAAAAGTAGTATGGGCTAGTGTTTCTAAGCCTTGGGTTGTGCTTTTTGTTGTTGATTAGACTTTTCTTGTATTTGTATTGACCACAATGAGTGAAGTTAATTAGACCTGGTTAAGCTGATAACACAATTGCAAGAACCTAAAGCTGGGGCCTCCTTCCCTCAGTCAAAGAAAGTCAATATTTTCATTCTTCCATATACTCATTGTTGTGTTTAGCGACACCAAGCCCACGTGATGCTGAAATTTATGCACATAATTAGAGCTTTGGGAATTTAGAGATGTTTTATCCGTAATTAGAATGAAGGTTTTCAAGACTAGGGATTTACTTGCTATGGTTTTCTGCATTCTTAATAAAAAAAACCCCCAAACCCCTAAAAACATAAGTAAAAACAATTGACCCCAGATCTAGAAATACTTACCAGGCAACTGTCCTTGTCCCACGTCAATCTGGCTTTTGTGCTGGCGTTTCCAAACTTTCTTTAAATGAAAGTTCGTACAAGTTCTTCAGTTTCACTGACCAAAAGGAGACGGAAAAAAGCAAAGATTCCAGATGAAACCAGGATAGCTCTTCCAATAAATACCTCACTCCACAAACAGTTGTAGTGGGATCGGGGCCATATCTCCTGGAAAAGAGTAATATCTCCCTGTTAGAAGGGAATTATAAGCTGCACTTATGCGTGTTTAGCTTTGTTAAATTGCTGCCATGCTTGAACAAACTGCTTTTGGGCGTAATAGTTGCGTAATGTTCTCTGTTGAGTAATAGATTAAGAGAAATGTTGGGAAAGGTTTTGTTTTCATACTGTGCAGGATCCCCCAGTGCCTTTTGGGATGGTAGCTGAATGTAGTTTTTTAAGGTTTTGTCGGAATAGGAGTCCTGTCCTGGCTTTGTGTAAGTGCCATAGCCAAAACACTTCCCTCCCTGGACAGACAACTCTCTACTTTACAATCCATTGCATTTCCCTGCAGCAATATGGATGGGAAAGGTCAAAACAGCACAGAAACACACCTGTAGCTAAGTCATAGAATCATAGAATCACCAGGCTGGAAGAGACCCACCGGATCATCGAGTCCAACCATTAGTCATTGATAGAATTACTGGTATGAGCTAGAGCTGAACAATTTGGTGTGGCCAAAGAAAAACTTTTATAGTGCTATTCAGAGCTACCCACAATCTGCAGTAATATTTGTGTTGTATCTCCAAATCTCTTGATTTTTCCCTAAAAGCACTGTTGCCCGAATCGTGTGAGATTACTGAGAGTGGAAGAAATTATTCAGAAAAGCAGCAAGAAGACCTGGTTTAACCTAACAGCTTTTACCGTAGGTGGAGCGCGGTGCAGAGAATGGAAGCGTTGAATCAGAGAGTGGTTTGGGTTGGAAGGGACCCACATATAATAATGAACATTCTCCCCAGTTTAAGCAGCCTTGTTCTGGGCTGCGACTGCACTTATGAGAAAATACAATATAAACTTCAGTGAGGATTGTAGGAATACTTGGAAGGAAAGTACCAAAGGCAAAACTCACATCAATAGCAACGGTAAATAAAAGTATTCCTAAGTGCTCAGGAGCAAAAGAGGTTTCAGGAAAAACTTCCAGCAAAGAGATTTTACATCTTATCTATATTCATCCTTGGTTCCGTTTGCTTGCAGTGTTCTCTGCCTTACAAAGGAGATGAGCTTTTGTGGGGACAGCTGGGACGGGGATGGCTTGTTGTCAAGCCTCAAATGTCAATGACTAATGCTGATTTACATGCAGATTGCCTGTTGGCTTTATTTTATTTGCTTATTTATTTATTTCTCCACAATTCTCTCGTTCGTTTCTGAGGAACAAATCAATGAGGGGGCAATAAAGATGTAATCATATTGCTAATTCAGGAAAAAATAAATAAAAAAAAATAAGGACAAGGTACGCATATCAACAAATGTGTAACTGCTGGTAGTTTTTCCATTCAGGTGTTTGCCAGATGTTAGTGTAATTAGGAAGAATAAATAACGCGTGTTCCTGTAGATCTAGAGCTGCTCTGGAGCCCAGACTCTGGGTTCAGTCTCTGCTGCTTGGGCTGGCCTTTCAGTTCTTCACTGTTGGTATGAATCAAGTGCCATTCCATTCACTCTGTTCCCCGACAGCCAAAAAAGTGAAATCCTGTTGCTTTCACCATCGGGCTACAAGCAGAAAAGGGTTTTTTTCTCAATGGGAATGTCTTTTTTTCCAGGCTGTTCCAAATTATAACTACAAGCCTTACAAAATAAGTGGGCTGCCCACCCCCTGGATTCAGTGCTGTGTTTTGGTTCATTATTTCCTCTTCCTCTCCAGTCTGTCCCCATCATCTGCTTTGTAATGCTGGATACTCTGTGGGGCAGGAATGAGCATTTTGCTCTGTATATTTACAGCAATCCTTTCTTCCTCCCTGAAAAAAAAGTTTGTTACTGGTGATAATTTATGATCGGAAAGAAACTAGCTTAATATTTTTACAGATTTCTTGTTCATCTTGACAAATCTGCATTTGGTAAACCACAGATGTAATTGCAGCAACAAGAAAGTCGAGGTACAGCCGTGTAAAATCGCATTATTCACCACCATATATTTTGCTTGGTAGTTTTCAAAATACGATGGCATTGTCATCAGTCCTTGCTCTTGTTTAACTTCTACTGACTTTGATAGGAATTTGGTCCCCAGACTGTTCAGAACTGGCAAACTACATGGGTTTGCATACATAAGGCCCTAGGTTTAGTGTCAGGAGATCTGGCTTCAATTTTTCTTTTCCTGGCAAGCCTCCAGCTTCGGATCCAGCTTCACCTAATCCATTAAAGATGAGCAGACACGTAGAAGTCTTAGGTCCACATGTTCAGCTTCTTGCTGAGCTCAGCCTCGCGTGTGCATCTGTGAAATGGTGCTAATAACAAGATAGTCAAACTTGTAGTTACTCGAACATTAAAGCAAAAAGGGAACATAAAAAGTCTGGTTAGGCTGCTTATCTCTTAAGATTTATTAGAGTTGCTTATTCTATGCGCAGCCCTCAAGAGGGCTTGGAAGAGTTAGGAGATTTATAATTAAGAAGTTAGGACTAACTGATGAAGACAACTGTAAAAAAACCCCACTCTTGTGGTTTTATGGTAAAACTGCATTGACTTTTATTCTTAAAAAAACCAAAAAAAAAGAATGTGAGTGGCTAAGGACATAAATGGTCAAAAAAGTGATGGTGACCCTGAAAATCACTTTCTAATGGCGATGAAAAGATCTTATTAAAGATTCGTGTAGCACAAGGAGCCAGGTGGAAACTATTTCTAGTCCTGAGTGAATATGCCTCAGAATGAGTAAACATTACTGATGGTGTGAGTGTTCTTTCTCCAGGATTTTTGATGATTAGAGAATTTCCTTCCTAATAGTCAGGTATCTAACCGCTAATTACTCTTGTTAAAGTGTGTCCTGGTAGCAGGAGAAATGCAACAATAAATTTATTTACCTATTAAAATCTTTGTGTCTATTAGTGCCACAAATCTTTGGCTCCTCAGGAATACAGACGCTTATTGATGGGGAACCAGATGCTAACTAGAATTTAATTTAGTTAGATGGTTTCCACTCCATAGAGCATTTCTCCATGGATATACATGAACAGAAAAAGATAAAACCATTACTGATTACTTAGACTTTTTTTTTTTCACCTGTTTGCACCCTTCTGGCTTTGCATCATAAATAGAAAATGTTTACAACTATTATTGTAAACTACTTCTCCCTGTGCTATAAAGCTGCTTTCAAAGCTGTCGCTCCAGTTGCAACTGTCCAGCAGTTTGCAAGACACTACATCTGTCCCTACTTATTTTTTTAGTAGATTACACTGAAGTGAATCCTTAAGGCTAAACCCTCTAGTTTACTAAAACACATACACATAAAATTGCAGCTGTCTCACCAAGGCTTTCATGGATTTGAACAGAACTGGGGTTAATTTAAGTGGTTGTATAACTTAGATATGCAAACTTCTTGCAAATCCAGGGGAAAAAAAACCCAAGGAAAATAGAAACCCAAACCACTCCTAACCTGATAAACAGCCCTAATTACCGGTTTATTGATTGGCTCAGCAGTGTCTTATTCTTTATCTCTGCGTCCATTAACACCACCTCTCACACATCCCTTGGCTCCAAATGCACCTCAGAGTGTTTCCTGCACTGCGGGACAATTTTATTATGAAAGTTTGATGTTTGTGTGATTAGAGAAGAGTTTGTCAACAATAACTGTACAGATTGTGTAGGGTTTGTCTCTCTGAAACTTAGACACACAACTTAAGCTGAAGGCAGGTCAGTCACTGAGTGTCTGTTGAGTACAGAGAACATAGATGGGGACCTCAAGACGTGTTTCTAATTTTAGCCAGCTTACGTTAGGTAGAAGGTTGTTTCCTTCCTGCAGGTTTTCTGTAATTAAAAGACCCCATTCTGGCTTTCTTCATGTGCTTTCAAGTAAGTTTTTATTCCCCTAAAAGCCTGTGAGAATATTTTGAAGATACCCAGGAGGTGTAGCGGCATCCCCCTCTGGGAACTGGTTTAGATCTACCCAGCTGCACGTATCCTCACTGTATGGAGGTGCAGGAGTTTTACACCAGATTGGGAATGTCACTCCCTGGCGTCCTAGATTGTAACTTGCAGGAGCGTGGGGTTCAAGAGAGGGAATGTGGGGCAAAAAGGATGTAAAACATTGAGGAAAAGGGGAATGAAAACTCAGATGATGTTCAGTAACCTTCCCAGAAACTAATGCCCCTGTTTTGTCTTGTAGGTCTCATTACTTGGTTCTATCACCCAACTTAGTCTTGCAAGATGTTCAGGCATTACTGCTGCTACGGGTTAGGGGAGGCACCAGAATCCAATTTAATAAAAAAACCTCAGCAATATTAGAAACAATGAACTGGCTTTAAAGAGAGAGAGTAGTTAACAGCCGTTTCCCTAGAAACGACGCTGCATTTCCCACCACAAGCCCTCTCTCTGCTGATTTTCACTTCCAAACGATATCTGTCACTTCAGTCGGCATTTACAATTTTGAGGGAAGAAGTACTTGGGAAAACTTTCCAGCACGTCATTAACAACCCTAGATGATCATAATCTATAAGCAAACCCTCTCTATTCTCACTTTTCCCCTAGGAGGGAGGATAAGAGAACAGCACATGGCAGATGTTAGTTATTTTGCTTAATACAGTGCTTTGCGTCTTGGGGTATATTCATCTGCATGACTAGCAGGTGCAGGAGCCTGCCTGTTGCTAATTCCTTCCTGAGTTTCTGATAGCACTGGAAAAAGTCGATTACTTCAATGAAAACGGTTGAGGAGACGTATTTTACAGTGGATGGTTGTAACATTATGTATTGCTGGAATGTCGAAAACCAGAGTTTGTCCAAGGCTTCTCAACAGCGTGTACAAAATTGAATTCTCTAGCGCTGACGCTGCCGGGTGGCTGTTCTGTTCCTGTTATGGGAAGTGAATTTGGAGCTGGAGGGAGAACAAAGAGGCATGATGAAGGCATTGCTAGTCTTTTTGTTCTCTGAACAGGAGGGTTTGAGGAAACAATTGCTGGTTTAGAGACAAGTCAGCCTGCGGCCTTTCTTCAGCGTTACCTGCTGTCCCATTTTCCCGCTCTGCCTCAGGATTATCTCCAGCCTAAGGCTTGGGGGCTCTGACTGGGGGACAAAGAAGGGTTAGAGGCAGCTTGCTGACCTAGCAGTCTGCTCTGATTCACTTTTGCCTAGGACTGCTTCTAATTTAAATATTGAAGTGGATTTTTAGTGATATATCAGATGGATATAGAAGCTTTGTACTTGGCTGTACATTTATACAGTTGTGTATCACAGGAGGTGTATTTGCCTGTGCTCCTGTACCCATACGTGCATACAAGTAAGAATACTTGGAGGATGCTGGCAGAAGCCTTTTGTGTAAGTGCACGTGGTGTGAACCACACAAACACGGAGCCAGATCCCCAGTGTCTCACCTGCAGCCTGGGAGCTTCTCTCTCACTTCTGCAGAGCTAGTGAGTGATAAACTACATTTACATCTGTGTAGGAGAGACCTGTCCCTTTTCTGCTGCTTTTATCCAGAGCTCCGTTTTTCCCTCCTGTGGTTTCTATAATTTCTCCTTTTTCACAGGATAAAAGCTGAAAAGCACCCAAATGCCTCTGTAGCCTGAGCCAGGTACTGTAATCCTGCCTGGTCACCTAAATTGTGTAGAAAATGCCATGAGAATGTTCAGGAAACTGGACAGGTAATCTTGCAATGGCATTTCAAGCCCTGCTTCAGCAAAAAATGTTTGAAGATTTATTCAAGTATTGCGAAGTTAAGCATGTATTCAAGTGTTTTGCTGAAGCAGGGCATATTTAGCTTTAGAACCTTTAGATTTATTACAGTTTTGTAAGTGAATCTGTTAAATTTCAGTAATTTCATCTATGTCTCATCAGGGCAGCTTGTCGTGTTCTGAAATAGCCTCGAGGATTTTGGTCTGAAGTTTGCTGCCTGTGTCATAAATGTTTGAGAAAGTTACTGAATATAAAGAGACAATTGATCTAAGAGCTTGAGAGATGGTAACTCGCTGGCAGAAGGTGGTGCTGTTACCTGATAGTGAAGCAGATAACTAACTCCCCTGCCAGTAGGCTTAGGCTAAAAGAAGTCCCTGACTAGAAAAGAGAGTTTCTGGTTTTGGGTTTTTTTTTTTTCTCCCAATCATAGATGTAATTGATGAATAGACATGAGATTTCCCAGTTTCTGAGGTGTAATAGTTTTCTTTACTGGAAGGCAGGCGGCCATGCCAACATTTCTTCCAACGCAGAGTATCAAGCAAACATTGTTCTTCAGAGAAATAAATGCAGTTATATTATGTTATATATTATGTAATATATTATCACCCCTTTTGGGTGCTCTTCTATGCTAGAGTTATTCCAGTCTAGAGCTGAGCAGCAGCCCTAAGGGACTGCACTGACTCTGAATTTCAAAGGTTAATTCGTACAGTTGCCACGTGCATTTCGGGCCATGTTTTCACAATTCAAAAAGCTCAGCCTTGACCCTTCTGTTTGAATATCTTCATGGGTGTATGGACGGCCAATAAATATCTGCACGTTGTGTGTGTGCCTGGCTCTGAAAATCTGGCTTTTAGAGACGATGTACTGTGCTAGAGCTTCAGAGAAGAGAAACAGAACTGCTCAGATGTTGTTTACAGTAGAATTGAATCTGAGACTGAAAGTATCTTGCAGGATTTTCAGACCTTGAGTATAAGGCTTCTTTTTTTTTTCTTTTTTTTTCTTCCAATTGAATTTCACGGTTGAAACTTGGTGTAAGAATCCTGAGACTGGGGAGCAAATAGCTTTTTATGGAGATTTGAATTACACTTTACACTTGAAAAAATCAGCCTAAGCAGTGAGCGAGATGGTCCGGCGTTCTGTCTCTGTGCCAGTCCTCTGCTGCTCTCCTCCTGGCCAGAGCAAGTTACGCTTACCAGGCATCTCGAGTGGTGTGTGGCCACGGCAGAGCAGGGTATAGAGGGTGAAATGGAAACAAATCATTGAGAACTGATGCTTCTGCCTCCCTGAAGCCATTCTTAAAGCCTATTCTACAAATCTGTGAGGATTTTTGCTCTCATTTTCCCTGTCTTGGTCAAGCGATACAGCAAAGAGCTTGCTTACAGCTTTCTACAGCCGGCTTCTCAGCATGAGGTACAGTATCCGTCCAGTACTATTTCATTCACTACTGACAAATATCATCACCACTTTAGTGGGCTACTTAAAATCTGTATCTAGTCATTCTTACTACTCAACTGTTCATTGTCACATGGACCATCTCCCTTCTGTATGTGAAAATCCAGCTGTTTTCCACAGATGATGTTGGTTTCAGAAACACAGTGGAGAAGGATTTCAGGTTGTCCTGAATTCACCTGCAGTGCCAAGTGCTTATATTGGAATAAATCACTCTGAATTCACTACAGTTTCCCATGATGTCTGCGGAGAGATATATCTTCATTTAATTCAATTTTCAGTAATTGTCTGCCGTGGAGATTAGCGAACGTAACTGCCACTTGGTGATACTTGTTTCCTATTGTTTTGTGAGTTTTCTGGGCAGATGGGTGACGTTCCTCTTATTTTCTCCCAGAGTATAAGTGAATTCAGGGCCCTAAATGAAAAACTAAGCACAGAGCTCCAAACCCTGAGGTCTCACTTGTTTAGGGGTGGGCTTGGTGAGGAGTCAGCCTGTTGGTAGCACAATCTAGCCCTGTAACTCAAGTGAGTTATCCTGGTTGTGTTGAATGCAATCATGTGTCAGCTATGATAATGTGTTTTCCCATTTTTGTGTGTGTAATTTGCAGAAAAGCAAACCTTTTCGACAACTAATTGTATTTGCTAATTACCTGTGGAAAAAAACCCAATTATCTCCAGGTGATGCAGTTCTTTGGGAAGGCTTTTTTAATTGACAAAGACGGGGGAAGAATCTCTTCTGTGGAGGCCGTTTTCAGAAAAAATCTTCCCAAATATAGTGTCTGATGTATCACATTAGACACATGAGATTGGGTTGCATCAGCAATGTTGCATTACATCACATCACCAGGATAATGTGCTGTGACAGACTTGCAATGCGATGTGTCAGCTGGAAAATGGGAAGAGATGTGATTTCCCGAAGAAAATGCTTCTTAAGCTTTATGGTATTTTCCCCTCCTCCAACTAAAGAAGTGGCTGTGTATATTTTGGGATGTTTCTTAAGAGACTTGATTGCCTGTTGAAGAATTCTAAGCATTTTTTTGTTAATCTTTCCTTGTTCTCTGTGGAAAATTAACAGGTCAAGAAAGGAAGATATTTTTTTGCTGCTTACATTTTCATATCTGGATAATACATGTTTCCCCAAAGTTTCAGTAAACTGAGAAATACTTCCCTGGGAGGGAAAGTTCTTGCCAGTTGTCTAGAGCTCTTTCTGGTGCCTGATCCTTTTCCTTAGCCAGATGCTTCATACGAGCGATGCCAGGATACAAGTGAGGTTCAGGATCACAGAGGCCACAAATATAGAAAGAAAACATGGCAGCAGCGCACGTACACATCAGTCAGAGCTGCAATTAGAAGGTGATTTTATAGCACATGACTTATTTATGGAGCTGATCTTCAGAGATAGAGCTGAAGTACTTCTCTGTGCCTTCCTTCACCACTATGACCTTCTCTGTGGCAGTGAGAGCAGGCAGATACTGCAGCCTATCTCGTCTGTTGGGAAGTTAACCTTCAGTGATGTATAGGAAGACAAGACTTGCTTTAGCCAAGGTATTTCTCAAATCTTAAGTAAAGGATGACCTGGTTAGCTCAGGAAAGAGAGGACAGTGCAACGTTCACTGTGGTTACCATGAGTACTGTGACCCTACCCAGCCTCACAAAATAATTGCCATCTGCTCACTCTTCTTTGAGTTTATACTACAATTCACTTGATGGCAGTTAGGCATCTTTGACTAAAAATTCTTGTAGTCCTTGTTGGGACCCCGAACGGAGCAGAGAAGGTGGAAACAGATGCACTTCAGCTGAAGCTGTGGAGGTGTAGGGCGCATAGAGATGAAACAGCAGTGCAGGGTGAAAGAGATGAACATATAACCATAAAGGTCTTTAGGAAAGGAGGAGCTGTGAAATCCATTTGGATTGAAGCATCTCTTCACAATCTGCATTCTCTGAAATAATGTAGAGTATCTGTTTGCTTCCTTTCCTAGTTAATTTTTTTAAAACGATTTCCACTTTTTAATGAGCTGCTCAGTGTTGTCTGATGTTGACCCCCCTGCCCCCTTCATGTATACACGACGTTTCAGTGAGACATCCAAACAAATAGCCAGAGAATTTCTGAAGAAGGCAGTGCTATTCAGTAATGATGAACATATTGTCCTCGAGCTGTGGAGGTTAACGACCTTAAATTGCTTTGGTAGTTACATCTACTGAAATAAGATGAATTTATATGTTTGCTCTCATTGTAGTGGGCTCTTATGAGTCATTACATTGACACTTCAGAGTTCAGAACAGTCACTTGTCTCCTGCAAAGCAGCACCCTGAACTGTTACTATTTGGTTACTCATTATTGTCCCAATTGTTTCTATTTTTTTTTTTTTATTGCTGCACAAATACACTTTGGTTTCACAGTAACTTGCCCAAAGCTGCTTTCTGTACCTCTCCTTGTTGGAAGGGTGTACTCAGAAAGAAATCAGCTAAGTCAATGTATAATAGCTTTGCTGTTTAAACAGCACCTCGGACCATTAAAACTAAAACAAAAAGACAAAGTTGTTTATGTACCTATGGATACCTTTCATTTTAAGTTCAATAGCTTTTTTATAAAATGGCAGCAGTCATGTGGAAAACATTTACTTACCTTTCACTTACCTTGATTTAGACTTTAAGGACAATACAGTCATTTTGCAGTCTGTCCTGGGTTAGGAACGTGCATAATTGCTGTGCCCCAGGAGCGGCCTGGGAAATGAATTAGGAGTTGAAAGTCTCTAATCTTTCCCTGCCAACCTACACTCCTGCTTTCTCTAAACAGGTATTAGGACTACCAAGAATAAAGGTATTAAAAGAAGTATTCAGATGCCTATAAATGTGAGTAAGCTCACAATGCTCAGTGGATTATTTTGATTTAGTTATATTTTTCCCCCAGAAGTGGAAGGTAGGCCGCTCACATTCATTGAAAAAAAGAGGATCCGCATGCCTTCTGCAAAAAAAAATAAAAAAAATCTCTATGCCTTATTGGGCCCATAAGTTACTCCAAGACTTCTACTGACCTGGGTCTTATCATTTATGATTCTATTCTACGATTCTATTTCACTCGAGCATGGGTCTCCATACCCAGCCAGTGTCCAAGCAAAGCTGTTTGAGTGTAAATATCCAAACTAGAGCAAAGCTCCCCAGGTGCCTGCGCTGTATGAGAGAAAATACATCCCAAAATGTCTGTTTGGTGTCTACTAACTATATGAGGCTTTCTCCAGGGCAAGGTCAGAAGCAGATGTTTCTAGTCTTGCAGCCACGTTTGCTCAGGAGAACTGTACCTTAAAAAAAAAAGAATCACCTTGGTGATTCTGTCACTTGTTTCCATAAAAATGTTTATTTTCTAACCCCTATTGTATGCACAAGTCATTCAGATCAATTAAAATACCATTATGGGTCTCATCTTTAAATCAAATATTAACCTTGCTTTCTGTTTACAGGCTGATATTCACTCACACTAGCCCTTTTCCTGCATTCAGCTCTCCTATTCTAAGCTTTTTCTTTAAGCCTATTATTAATTCTGCCTTTTATGTCTGAACCCGGTACAGCAGCACAATTAACTACTTTACTTAACATGCAAGCTTATAAGTGATCTTGATGGTACCACCGACATTAAGGAAGCAAATGGTGTTAAACTGTTTCTCATTACAAGTTGATCTTTATACAGTCGTTGGTTGGTAGAACCAGCAGCAGATGCGTATTGCGGAATTAATTTTAAGAGAGTTAGAAGAACAACAGCAATATAATGGTGATATCAGGCGAGAATGGAAGAATCCACACAAGTCTTTGGTCTCTCTCGAGCAAAGATATTAATTGTGCTTCTTTCTATGGTTTAAAAGAAATCCTTAATCACACTGTCATCATCTCATTTTGTGCTCTTCATTTCCTTCTGATTATAAATATTAATCAGTTTTTCTTTTAGTGAAACTGGGAGGTAAAGAAGCTCAAGCTCTTCTGTTCACAACGAGCAAGAGCTGCTTTTCCTTCTGCAGCAGGAAGGCAGCATCTCAGTTCTCTAGCTCTGTGGTCTTAGACTTCTTGGGTGGTGAGTTCATAGAAAAACGGTGTGTTTAGACGTTTTGTCCCCTGTAGCCAGAAGTGTTCCATGACAAGACTGAGAGAGAAATCACTCAGCGACTTGCAGCTGGAATTAGGGAACAAGTTGGTGATACAGGTTGGTGAGTGACTGAAATGGGGCCTTTCCCCTGCCCAACAAGACGCATCTTTGTAAAAGTAAGGCAGAGAAAGAAGTGAAACAGCTAGTTCTGTGCCTTACTCTAAAAAGAGCAGGAATTTAACACAATTTTTAAAGTAGTGGTTGAGACAGCATGCATGCTAATGCATGACTAAGGATTCTACAGAAGCTCTAAGGTGTAGGTAAGCTTAATTCTGGCTAGAATGATAAAGGTTCTCATCAGCAGGCTTGCCAAAACGGAGCTGTGAGTTTCAACAAACTTGAAAATACGACTGAATTCCAAGGTTACAGGGCAAATGCCTCATCTGAGTGACAATTGTAATAGCCAAGGACATGGTGGAGAAAACTCTCCAACCACCCTCTCCTCTTCAGGAAGATTTCTTCTTTTGAAACTGCACGCAACAGACTCCAACACACAGAATAGCTGCTGAGGAAGCTGCAAGAAATCACCTATAGAGAAGCAAGACTGAAACTAGCAGTGAGGCAGCTCTGGGATGGGAAAAGGAGGATGAAATTATTAGGAAAAAAATGAGAAGTTTCCACCTGATTTGAGAACACTAATCTGAAGAATTCAGCACAGCGATGCCTTGCGAGCGCCTTCTTTAGCATCCTCTTTTGAATGGGTTGCTGGAGATTTGCATTGCTAATTTGCTTGCTTGAAAGTTCTCCCAGGCTTCCAAGGAAAAGCAGCAGATGTATCCTTTCGGGGCAAGGTGATAAGGTGTTTAAGTAATTTTACCTCTGTGTCCCAAACTGTGGATGTACTGGGTGCGAAGCCTTGGGGTCCCTGGATGGAAAACACCTCAACTTAACATTCATTAAAGGGAGCTGGTTTCTAACCACTACATCCTTGATAAGTAGCACAGCAGTAGGAGGGCAAAACAGCAATCGCTGTAGGCTTGGAGAAGCTTTTGCATTACTGCTACCCCAATTATTTCCTTTTTTTACACATGTTCAGCAATCTCTCGCCTCTGTAATTACCGCAGTGAACACTCCAGCTATTAGATACAGCCACTAGACTTTTAACAAGCCATCATTACTCGCACTTGCTACCTTACAATTTAACAACAGTGTCTTTGAGAGCAGTGCGAACTTATTTCTCCTTCGCGATGACACGCGTGTAAAAGTTGCAGCCGTAGACTTTGGTAAGGGCCAGTGAAGAGCACAAGGGTAGGGCTGCAGAACATGGAAACATCAGCTTGATGCGCACTATGCTTCAATTTGAATATTCTATTTAAATAATATTTTTAGTATCTCTATTGGGCAAATTTTTCCTTTGCTTGAGAAACAGTGGCTGAGAATCTCCCAGTAAACCTGAGCCCTAACGTCAGGAGGATAATTGCCAAATTATATTATATTGATGCCTGAAAACCTCTGAAGTCTTATGTTAACATCCAATGTGAGATAACTACATATCAACTGTCCTTGAACACCTAAAGAGGTGAGGAAGGCAGGTTGAGAAAATCTGCCTGTTCCCAGCTCCCCCTCTGCCTGGCAATTTCTTTCCTCTGCTCTGTGCTCTCGTCATGGTGTTGAATACTAAAAAGAGGTAATTTTGTGCACACGCAGGCAAGCAGGACCGTGGGTTACCTGATTAACTCTTGGATTTTCCATTCTAACCACAGGTGGCCAGTCAGAGCAGGCATTTAAAAGCTCATCCATCTCTTGTCTGACTGTCTTTGAATTTGCATAATTAAAAGTGAATTACTTGCTGTATTTTTAATATATGCAGTGAAAATGCATGGAAAGTTGAAAAATTACAGCAATCTAGTAATTCATGTCATGTCCCATTCAGAATTACAACTTTCCAGTGCCAGCTCAGACACTGAAGATTCCCTGCTCCCGTAAAGCCGTAATTGCTGAATTAATAAAAGCAGGTTTTAGAGTGGCTGCACCGGGCTCTCTGATCCAGGTAATAGAAATACTCATGTTAAAGTGAAGGTGATGCATGCGACTTAATCTATTTCACATCAGGCTCAAGTAATGAAGATCACTGCTTTCCATTCCATAGGGTGTTATGAGAGCTGAAGTGGCGTTTTTCTTTTCAGATCCCACTTAAGCCAGCTGCATTCGTTAGCCAACAGGATTTATAAATTAAATTTTCAGGGACCAGCCACACTAGCTTTCCTCCTGCCAGAGGGCTTGTACCTCAAACCTGCCGGTCTGCTTAGCATTTCTGGGAGGTGGAATTCTCCATCCAGATGCGGTTCTGCTCATGTTTCATTACTCCAGAAATTTATTGACAACAACTGAAGAAAACAACCCCTCCTCTTTACCTTCCAACTCAGGAACAAGTTCTACAGCTGCTGCTCTTCGCAAAACATTGTGCCTTGTGGCTCCCACAGCTACGGCATAAGGGCTGGGATAAAGTGATTGCTATTTTGAAACAGAATAATAGGAAATAAATCAAAATGGTATGAGCTGAATGAAAGATTCCTTCCTTCCGTCCTTCCTTCAGTCATTCCTTCAGTCCTTCCTTCCCCATTTATCATAACTTCCTCAGGTTGGGATCCTGATGTGGTGTCCATTTGACCCTATGGGACTCTACATTCTTTTCTACTGTTTGTTAGGTTTTGTAGTTTTTTTGGTCACCACTACAAGCTGATTCGAGTCATTAGGGATCAACTGGCCTATGTCAAAGGATCTGCTTGTACCAAGGAATTAATTTAGTGAGCAGCTCTTCACGTTGCAGAGCTCGGCTGCAGCAAAATACAGGATGTACGACCAGTCAGATGTTGGGTTTCTCAGCTCTGGGTAGCATCCTATCCTTGCAATAATCTCATTGAGATTGCATGTACATTTGGATAAAAAGAACTGGCAGTTTCCGGAGCTGGCAATATGGTTCCTTTCATAAGAATTACCATCATTAATTAAAATCTCTTTTTCTGTCTAATTATTTCAGCTCTAATTCCCTTGCAGGTTCATAAATAGTAACATCCTGTTGTCCTGGAAAAAGTTAATTTTTTTCTCTTTTTTTTATTTCTTCTTTCTCCTCACCCTCATTCTCTGCTCACTCATGACTTAAGGTAATTAAACTTCCAAAGTCTGGTCATCTCTCTGAGATATTTAGACAAGATCAAAGAGGTTTTCGTGTTTCTTTTGTCTGCAAAGCTTCACAAGAGTTTTGAACACAAAGGCTGTGATTTTCCCTTCTGCAGATAATTGCTGAAGAGGGGCCAGGCCCGGTAAGGGATCAGTTCTTTCCAATCTAACTCACTATTATGAAGACCCTGTGCTACAGAGATAATAGTCTGAGAGAAATCATTTCAAGCCTTATAGCTTGTAGCTATTTTGAAAGGTATTTGACCTGATCTTTGTAATTGTTTCTTTGCCATTTAACACTGAGATTACAGCATTTACTGTTGGATGTTAATAATTCTTTCAGCTGAACTTTTGCATCCAGCAGATGACTTTTGCAGAATAGACCCGTGGAAGATGCTCGCTGGATTGTACACATGCATGAATGCACACTTGCACGGTTGCTCAGGCTAAGTAACTTTAATGAGAAGGAGAAAAATATTCCCAAAGCCAGATATTTACTGCATTATTACCTAGAAGAGCTCTATAAAAGACCAGGGTCTTTTGAGGAAGGATCAGTGTAGAACTGTGGTGTTAAGGCAGAAGGAGATCCTGCTTTGGGTAACTTGAGATTGAAGTAGTGAGGATCTTTCTAGGTTTTGGGCAAGGCAATAATTTTTTTTTTATCAGTTGAATATGAAACCTGCCTCTTCTATGCAGATATTTAGAATCATAGAATCATAGAATCACCAGGCTAGAAGAGACCCATCGGATCATCGAGTCCGACCATTCCTATCAAACACTAAACCATGTCCCTAAGGACCTTGTCTACTCGTGCCTTAAACACCTCCAGGGAAGGCGAATCAACCACCTCCCTGGGCAGCCTCTGCCAGTGACCAATGACCCTTTCTGTGAAAAAC
Organism: Piaya cayana; assembly: GCA_013389865.1. Classification (NCBI taxonomy): domain Eukaryota; kingdom Metazoa; phylum Chordata; class Aves; order Cuculiformes; family Coccyzidae; genus Piaya; species Piaya cayana. Next base: position 44,945 of record WAAB01001748.1, read on the forward strand.
TTCCTCCTG
>WAAB01001748.1:45516-69767 GCA_013389865.1 Piaya cayana
AAGCAGGTATTTTGGAATACTTTGATGGTAACAAGGAGGCTGTTTCCTCTCCAATGTCAGAGCTTTTTAAAGCTCAGTAGGCAGCAAAATGAAATGTTTTACGGTTTTATCAAGTGCGGCAAAGTCATTGCTATTATACTCGCAATTTCATGACCTGGTAAACAGACACCTTTGTGCTTAAGGGTCTAAAGTGTCAGTGGTGTAGTAAATGGATGATTATGCTGCATTGTGAAAGAGAAGCTTCTTCATAAGAAAGGTATTGTTTCCAAAGAAGCGTCGCTTGCTATTTGCCCTTGTAGAGTGTGACCCTGTGGCCAAGTTTTTTAGTGAGATCAAGAATGAAGAAAACTTGTGGGACGGTTAATCTGGAGATATGTCCGTGTATTTCAGTGTGAGCTGCATGGGATATGTTTTTCCTTTTCATGCACAGTGATTCAGCACCACGTGCCGGTATTGGATTCTTGCCTTGGTCGAGCGTGTGAAGTCTTTCTGGTTTCCTAAAGGCAGTCAATAGAGTTTCAGCCCAAGCTTGCTGTTTATAGTGCATTTACAAGAAAGACTTCACATAATAACACTTCCAGTGGCTGTTCAGCCCTCAACAATGGTGTCTAACAAACCAATTGAAAACCTGAGTTTTCTTGGTGGGTGTATTAAAACACGCACAAGTCCTGTTAGTCTGGTGTAGTTAGCTTTATAAATTGGGGGAATGGCCTCAAGCTCCGCCAGGGGAGATTTAGGCTAGAGATTAGGAGGAAGTTTTTTATGGAAAGGGTCACTGGGCATTGGAACAGGCTGCCCAGGGAGGGGGTTGATTCACCTTCCCTTGAGGTGTTTAAGGGACGGGTAGACGAGGTCCTTAGGGACATGGTTTAGTGTTTGATAGGAATGGTTGGACTCGATGATCCAATGGGTCTCTTCCAACCTGGTGATTCTATGATTCTGTGATTCTAAATTAATCAGAGATATGAGAGAAATCAGGTTGCAGCAGCAGAGAACCCCTGGCTGTGGATTTCCGCAGATTTCTTTTTGATTTCACCGCTGAATGGTAGCTTTATGCCGTTCTCACTGTGCCTTATCTAATGTGTTATTGACACTATTGCATTTGCTTTCAAACACAGTCTTTAGAACATTTTATTTGCAGCAGCTGTAATTTATATTTGCAATTTTGTCTGAGATCAATAAAGGAAACTGAAGGGATTTATAGTCCTAGTTTCAACTAAAATAAATTGAAACAGGCACCATTTTTCCTGAGAAGTTTTATTTAAATAGCATTTTAAAAGAACAAAATTAATTAGATAAGTATTTGCATGCAAGCATGGATAAATAATCCTTTGTGTCTGGAAAAAGTATTGGAAAGTCTGAACGCAGTCAGTGTGTTCTTTGAAATGCAAATAAATTCCTGGGAAATGTTACCTTAGTGTAGGATCTAATGGGAGTCAAGTAACCATTTCAAAATGTTTCTTAACAACAGCAGTAGATAAATATCCTTGAGACACGTTGCATTAATACTTCATAATGAGGCTGCGGCTGCATGTTTTCAATACTATCAGGATCTGTCTGAGAGTGGAAAGCAAGACCCTGAAAGCAAGGATCTTTCTTATTTCACAGCAATTCTTGAGCACCGCTTGCAGAAATGTGTTAGTAACTTTTGAAAAGTCTGTATTCATTTATGAAATGTGCTGAGGGACATGATTTAGAGATTGGTGGGAATGGTTGGACCGGTGATGGTTGGAGATCCGGTGGGTCTCTTCCAACCTGGTAGTTCATAGAATCATAAAAAAACCCATGTTCCAAGCACTGCCTCATGTATGGGGAAGAGGTGCCTCTCCCATACAGCAATTAGCTGAGGGATTATGCTGGGCAGAAGAGATGTGGCCCTGCTCAGGCCAGCTTAGGGCTGCAGTAAAATTTCAGGATGAGTCTTACAGAGGGAAGGAAGAGATGCCTAATGAACCTTCGTCCTCTTGCATGGCAGCAGAAAGAGGTGCTGAATCAGTGCTCGAAAGAGCCTCAGGCTGGGGATGGGGGGCTATCATCCAGCTGGCCCAGAACAGAGCACCGTTCAGCAGCTTGCGGGTGTGCCTAGCCCTTTCCTTCTGAAGCCTTTCTAGCAGTGAGTCCTTGGGGAAGGGAGTATATTCTTTCTCCACCCTCTGTTAATTTGATTCATGCCTAATCCAGCTGCCTTTTGCCCGCAGACTCTCCTCTCTGCTGTAGCCAGGTTTGTGATTTCTGCTGGTTTGCTCTGCTTCCTTCTGTCCTGTGATAGCCTGAAAACGACAGGCCTCATACTGAAGAAAAAGATAATTGTATTTCTCTATGGAGAGGGAGGAAGCTCCATAATAAACCTTAACCTCTCCCACTGGGCAGTTGTTTCTTGGAGAGTTTTTTGGTATTATGGTGTTTTGACTTGGAGTTTTGTCAAACTGCCTCACCCTTTCTGGGTTCCCTTCAGCTCAGAGCCTATATCTCAAGTCCCCTCTTGTCTCAGAGCTCCTGGATTTGTGGTGTTTGTGGATCCATGTGAATGGGCTTGGGATGTGGCAATGGTGCAAGGAAGGGAACAGGAGGCCTGTTCCAACCTGACCATAGCTCAGTCTTCCCTGCTATTCTAGAAAGATGTGTGTCCAACTGGCACATTCTGCAGGCGTTTTCCCTATGGGGAGCAATTCAAGATGGAAATTGTTGTTTCTCATCTGTGCTATGCTTAGATTGCTAAAGGGGAGGGAGGATCGGGGGAAGGAGAGGAGAGGAAGACTCCCCATTTTCTACACTTCCTCTTGTCACATCACATGAAGGTCACGGAGGAAGCAAGAGTAGAACCTGACCCATCTCTATGCGTGTGCCACATTTCATAAGGAGAATTTATCTTTGAATGCTAACTGTCAAAGACAGCTAGATGCTGTCCTGGAAGAGACATGATTTCTCCTTTTTATGATTGCGCTGGCTGCTCAGGTTCAATTAAAATGTTTTTAATAGGGCGGTTCTGTCATCTCTACAGTACCTTGTAAACAATGATAAGTAGTTAAAAGCCTGGTCATCACGGGAGTTAAATGTTACCATCATGATCATGGACTTAATGTGACTAATGTCTGAAACTGCAACAAATTGCTATATGTGCCATGAAACTGCAAAGCCTGTAATTATTTCTATCATTCTATCTTCTATTATTAATAATTGCATACATGTTAAGATATTTACTAGATACGCCAGCAAGGGATTATGGTGCCAGGTCTAGTGCAGAGAAGTCTGTGGAGGAAGACAAGCTGCCTTCTGAGGACCTTCTCTTGCAGGTGGGTAATAGAGAAATAAATGTGTCAAGGGGAAAAAAGAAAAAAAGAGGCAAGGAGAGATGCTTGGTATCACGTGGTGAATTTAATGGAAGAACTGAGTAGTAGCCTGTAATCCTGAACTACTGCTAAGCTCACATCATTATCCTGTTCATCCAAACGAAGCTATGGTGCGCTGAATCCCCAGCCTCGGTGTTTATTGTGTGCAATCAGTTCAACTTGTCACTTCACCCGCGCATTCTGTTGCCCAGCGTTTTCCTTAGAAGCCACTAACAAAAGATTTAGGTGAAAGACTTTTGGAAAATGAATAGCTATCAGTGCATGGTATCGGATTTCACCTGTGGTGGTTTNGCAGTCAAAGAATCTGGAGGGTTTTCTTCACTGCATTTCACTTTTGATTTTGGGATTGAGGGATGATAATGTCTTAGGAAAACACCTCCAAGTTTGATACTCTCCTAAGGTGTGCTGGTTTTTTTCTAACCACTGTCAGGGCTTTCACTGGTGGGTGAACACGTGACTGAACTGAGCTTCGGAGCCTGCAACTTCTATTTGCTGAACACCAGTGGTCGGAATCACAGGTGCAGCGTGGAGAGATTGGCAGCCCCCCTGCTTTCCTGTACTTTGCCAGTGGGGAGGGAGGAATAGGGAGAGTGGAGATACGTCTCCATGGCTTGGGTCCCTGAGGTGAAGGAATGAAAGAAAGAGATCTTCAAGAGATGTGGGCCATTAAGCTGGTGTTTCAAGTTGTTAAATAATAGGCTGCATTGTGAAGCTTCTCCAGGGAGGAGGCTTCCGCTGGTAGCTCGCTCTGTGCTTTCCTGCCGTGAGTCATTGTGAACTCGAGTTCAGAGGAATCGGTACCAAGGAAAAAAAGCATTGAGATAATAACCTTGAAAAATCGGAAGAGAGAGGGGGAAAAAGAGGGAAGAATCACATGCTGAAAAGAGAGGAACTGCCTCACCCTAAAAGCATTCTGTAAGTGAACTCCTGTGCTTCTCTGCTTTATCAAAGCCACCTTCTTCTAACGCTGGAAAGACACGTGCGTTGAGATTCAAGGACTTTACATATTCTGCTACTCAGGCTAAGCCAGTGGTGGGTGTGCTGCCAGTCTGCAACAAAACTCATCGAGGCTATGGAAATGTTTTTTAAATCTTATGTTTGTAATTATATAGAACGGTACCTTGTACTGCCCCAGGAGAAATCCTGTGCTCTGATTTCCTTTCCCTAAGCATGCAGGTCTCTAGTATTAAGAGATATATTCAAGCAGGTTTTACTTTTCTAAGAGCCATAGATAGTGCCACAGCATGTGGGAATTTTGTGGTGTTTGCTAGCTGTTGGGCCTTCTTTTCTTGGAGATAAACGTGCTTCGTATAATTAAGAAGGACCCTTCATTACATGAAGTGAGCAATGAACTGCAACAAAGTTAGAGCATTTTGTGGACTTGGGGAGATGGGGAGTGGGAAGAAGTTGTTTCTATAGAATCATAGAACAAGCAGGTTGGAAGAGACCCACCGGATCATCGAGTCCAACCATTCCTATCAAACACTAACCCATGTCCCTCAGCACCTCGTCTACTTGTGCCTTAAACCCCTCCAGGGAAGGTGAATCAACCCCCTCCCTAGGCAGCCTCTGACAGTGCCCAGTGACCCTTTCTGTGAATAATTTTTTTCCTTATGTCTAGCCTAAATCTCCCCTGGTGGATCTTGAGGCCATTCCCTCTTGTCCTGTCCCCTGTCACTTGGGAGAAGAGCCCAGCTCCCTCCCTCCTTACTATGGGGCAGTAAATTACAGTGAGGAATAAAGTGGGATCTGACTGAGTGATCCACCTGCTCAAGCAACTGCTCTGTTGCAAGCAGAGTATAAAACCTTTGTCATTACAAGATTTCTTCATGTGCTATAATAAGTAAAGGTAAGTGTGATTCTAAAAATTAATAAATTGAGTTTATTTGTCCAGATAATCACCCTTTAGTACAGGAATCAAAGGCATCAACGAACTTTGGCCTCACTGTGCAAAAGCTTTTACAATCCAGTGATTAGTATCAGATCTCAATAACTTCAGTAACGTGTAAGTAGCATCAACAGCAGCTATCACACAATTTCGCTGGGCTTTCAGATTAGTATCTAGAAGTAGAAACAGGTTTTAGAGGGGAAAAAGAACGCAATTACCATTTTAATATCTCTGCACAGGGAACAGAAAGATTAATTTTTATAGTCTATTTTTGTGATTTTTCACAGGTTGGGAGAGATATGCAAAAAAAAACCCCTGGCAACAATGCACTAGAAATAAATTAAGTGCTCCTGATAGCTAATTAAAGGAGCATAGCTAGATAGCAGAATTACTGGAAAAATCAAAATCTCTTGTACTTTAAAAGCAAGCTGTACTTTTGATAGGGCTTCCAAAACGAAAGAGAAGGAATTTTGGTATTGTTAAGCCTCGTTCCTTAATGAAGTTTAAACCAATATTTTCAAAGCAAGACTGTGACTCAAGCTTAGAGAACAGGAAAAAAAAAAGTCTTCCCTTTTATGCTGTATTTATTGTTATAACGCTTGTGAGCGTATTTTTACTTATCAATTCCTGTATTCTGATAAATAGATATAGGGTGTTTTGTAGCTTAATTTCCAGCTCATTCACTGTTTCCAGATAAGGCTTTTAGAGTTGTTCCAATAGAAAATGAACTCAGTTTCTAAATGATGTGCAGACGTGACTTCTTTATTGAGATCCAGTTTAAGAAACGTGCTATGAGGTGGCAAATCTACTAGAGAGCCGGGCTCGTCCTGGGGAGCGGCAGTGGTGTTTTGGCACAGAATCAGTAGATTTGCTGCAAGCGGCTGGTAACCTTCTCTTTTCCTTTAAAAGCTGATCTGAGCCGAGCATCAGTGGCTGTGCCACATCTTGGGGGGCGAGGGGAGGGATGATGTATCAGCGCCGTCTGCACAGCAGCGCACAGCATCGTGTCAAAATCAAGATGGACTCGATAACTCTAATTAGTATTATCTCCCTCCAGCATGCTGCTAGAGATGTTGCTAATAAGCTGTGCGGGTCAGCCAGGTGGCAAAACAACAAACGGCAATTGGCAGGAAAAATAGAAACAAACCCTTTAAAGGGCACGCTTGGAATAATTTTTTCCCCGCGTCTCGAGCATTAGAGATATCGAGCTTCTATTTTAGACTGGAGATAAAGTATGGAAAATCCATGACTTTCAGATCCCGCTACAAATTAATCTATTCACCAGGCAGAAAGTTTTAATGTGAGTTCAGGCTCGAGGTGTCACACTGATCTCTGCAAGCAAGAACAAAGCCACAGTGGCTGTTGTGTCACGTCCGACTCATCTTGCTTCTGACAGCTCGCTGCAACAGGAACAAATAGGTGGCAAATTTTAATGACCTGTTAATATAAATGCTGGAATATTGACATCTCCTGTGGCATCTGTGGGTTTGTACCAGAAAGGTTTGGATTGTTACAGGTGTTGCATCATATTTTCTGGTTTGGGAGATATGGGGTGAGAGGAAAGAGGAAAGATACAAAGAAAATATACTTGGGGAGCTCTAAAATATTTAGCCACGGCTGTCTAAACTAGACTTGTTGAGGGGTAATATGAAGACCATAAACTTCTTGCCGCAATAAGTGTAAAACTATGATTCTATTTTAGCCTGGAGAAGAGGAGGCTGAGAGGAGNTTGGAACAGGCTGCCCAGGGAGGGGGTTGATTCACCTTCCCTGGAGGTGTTTAAGGCACGAGTAGACGAGGTCCTGAGGGACATGGGTTAGTGTTTGATAGGAATGGTTGGACTCGATGATCCTGTGGGTCTCTTCCAACCTGATGATTCTATGATTCTAAGTCACACAGCTGATTGAAGTCATTTGATACTCAATATGCAAAAAACCTCTGTGATTTTTAAACCAAACTCACTACACTGTCTCTCTTTAGGAGTTGGATTTATGACCACTCAATTGGCATCTGTTTTAATGACAGAAGTAGAATTTAATGACATAAAATAGTTTTTAGCTGAAGGGAGATAGTAAGATTTTTTTTTCCTGTAGTTTCCTTTTAGTGAAGAAGATAACACTATTTCAACAACTCGTTTTCCAAAATAAAGTGGGAAAAGAAGGGATTTTTATTCCTCAAGAATTGCCAAAGACTCTTGGGAAATATGTTCTCTTTTAAAATATCTGAGCTTTTGAGAAATTTCTTCTACAGCAATTGCATCCAGGGGTTAAGAGATCTCCTGTGAGAGCCACAGAGAGTCCCGAATTACTAAACACAACATTTCTGAGAAGGGTTAAGGCCTTGGTTACTCACCCACCCACACCTACATCACCACGCAGGTTGCCCCAGAGTCCTCTAGCATAAAATCAGTTGGAAACCCACAGCTGGGCCTTGGCTGAGTCAGTGAGGAACTTGTTTGCAGTCTAACCCACTAGGATGGCTTGTGTGGGATGCTTTCTCCATGAAACGTCCTAACTCTGCGGAGATAACTCTGCCTCTGAGCTGTCATCCTGCCTTGACAGTTTGAAGCGTTTTAGCTCTGCTGTCTCGCGGCGAATTCCTCTTTCTGCTGGTGCAGTTGATGAGCTGCCTTCTGCACAACTCTGCATCTCCACAGATCTTTGTAGGATTTAGTGATTGGTAGCAGCTCCCTAGCAGAGCTGACAGCACTGGCTCCTTGTGGAGTCCACGCTTACCTGGTGCAGCAGCTGCCACAACACTGCGAGGCAGGGAGAAGCCAGTGAGAACCACAGACTCTGGTGTGACTTCGAGTAACTCCCTTGCCAGCCCTCCCTGTCAGCTGGAAAATAGAAATAACACCATCCTCCTGCCCTACACAGTGGATTTTTGGTGTCTCTTCCTTTCAGAAAATATTTGAACTTTACTTGGTCTTATTAATGCGATTAGCTAAAGTGGATAGACAAAAGCCGATGGGTATCCCTTGCATAAATAGAATTATCTATTTTGGTGATGCTGCTGAGCACTCAGCAGCTCCGTATAGTCCCTTACATAGAACAAAAAGAGCTGGTCTTACCTGCTTATACCGCAACTAGAGAAATAGATACTGAGTATTCTTTATTAAAAAAAAAAATTAGGAAAGCTCTAAATACAGCAGAAATAAATCTGTAATTTCTATTTAGTTTAAACAGGCCTTTGGAATCCTTCCCATCACTGGCAGTGGGGATTTCACTGATGGCACCAATCAGCCTCATAGTCACTGGGCATTTCCACTTGGCAGCTGCTCCGTGGGGATCTCGATGGCCTCTCTCTCTTCCTAACCCGCAGTATGTGGCCACAGGACTTATACAGCTGCTGGGAGCTGCAGATGAAGAGCCAGAATGGTTGTTCTAAAACTATGTACAGTGGTGCCGCAGCTCTGCAGCTCTCCATCCATCTACCTTGCCCATATGCTTTCAAGACGCGTTTGTTCCCATCATGTTTATGAATAAAGTTGGTGGTATTTATAGGGCAGTAGCTAACCAGCTGCTCTCCGGAGCAGGAGCTGAAGGTAGGCATATGGTGAGCTGTAAGTATAAATTTATTATCCGTTTGGTAAGTCTTACTAAACTGATAGAAAAAGGAAGGGCTTTTGCTCAGAGAAATAGGCCTCTTTTTTTTGAAGGATGAGGACCAGAAGGAAAGGACTGGATCCTTCTGTTTCATGTGTGGGTCTTTGTGGGAAGCAGGAAGTGTTGGCTGTCAACAGAAAAATCAGAATTTCATGCCAAAGCTCTGTGTTTTCTTCAGTGTGTTTATTTACTCAAAACAATAGTGAAATGTAAAAAATACTCTAGGTAAAAATGTGGCTTTGGATATCGTCTCACAGGAGACAGGGGAGATAGAAATGAAAAATGCTCTTACCAACTGCGCCTTATTTTTTAACTTCATAGGAGGTTGTACTTTAAAGGGAGCTTGGACTATTACTGAAACAGAAAATGTTTTCATTAGAAACAAAAAAAAAGAGTGAAAAAAAATGTTTAGAAAACTCTTTCAAAATAAAAAAAAAATATTTTCTTTGTGACTGTTTCTGCAGACCCCTTTCATGTCCACGTCCTCTGGATGCTTCAGCGGAGAGCGAGGCTGGCACGGGGGCTGTGGAAGAGCAGTTTATACTTGCAGCTCACATTGCACGATGCCGCACTGCAAATCATGTGTGAGTGATGCCGACCAGGTTTATCTCATCATTGGGCTGATCAGAAGAGAGAAATGCCATGTGACTGAGATAAATAAGTACGGCAGAGCAAATTTTGACACTTACGTTAAAGTAATTTGAATTAGACAAACCTTTGATGTCTACAAAGCTGGACCCGATATCCTGGTGGGAAAAGATTTTCTCTTCATATGTTCATTTCTTTTTTTTAACTCTAGGTTGGGCAGAAATAACACAAAAATGGCTTTATGACAGACTCTCACTCTTGCTTCTTCACAGATCTAGCCAGCCAAAAACCTGAAGAATGAATAACACCAAAATGTAACTGTTGCTTCCTTCTTTATTATTTAGATATAGGTTTGTGTGGAAAAAATTAATTTTTGAAAACTTATTCAAAATCCTTACTCAAGTTGTAAACCATATTAATCACAACTTGTAAAACGGGGCAAACGATGCAAAGGATTTGCCTGCATTGAACACGTGGAAGTTCTGTCTCAGGTAGGTGTAAGTGCAATTAATAATCTATGAGGAAGGTCAGCCCAGAGGAGGCAAAGTGTAATTTTAATTTACACACTTCTATAGATTGTGGCAGGTGTTGAAACTGGCATCACTGGCGAAGGGGAAACACAGAAGATATGGGAAGATATCTGATGTTATCAGTATTAAGTCACGCACTTGAAAATGATACAACGTGAAATGCAGAGACTTAATGTAGAGGATTTTATACTTCAGCAAGAATGCTCCTACCCCTGCTGATTAGCTGACATTTGTGGTCAATTATTTTTCAGAGGGTTATAATTAGGCCCTCGGTTAGCAAAGCCTTTCTGCTCATGCCTCACCCGAAACAGATTTGCAGCGTGGAGGTTTTTGGTTGTGGGTGTGATGTTTGAAGGGCGTTGACTGGAGTAAAGGAAGAGTGGGGATTAGTCCAAGTGTGCTGGCTCAGAGCTGAGGGTTTTTGAATCGAGCTTCTGCTTCAGTGAATTCTTCAGGGTAATGAAGTGTTCGTTAGATGTATGGGAATCTGTGTGTTTGCAAGGAGACCTTTGTCACCTCGGGGTGAAGCAGTGATCACACTGCCTGGGGACACAACAAGAACGGCCTCGTGCCTCCTGGCTCTAACAGCATGCTAAGAGCCCTCACAGGGAGCAGTGAGAAGTGCTGGTCAAGAAATGCTTTTCAACATTTTCGTAATTTCAGATGTTTTCCTGATTGCAAATGACTCATGTGAAGTTAAACCTCGCTTTCCAGTGCCACAAAACATAAATGTGTTGCGAGGTCTTAAGTACAGGGTGCCTGGCACTGCAGTGCTACCCTCTGACATGGAGAGTCAGTAGAGGTGATGTGACATGGAGTTCATCAAGATGATGTTTCCCTCTTCTTCTGGTTTGACCTAAGCAGAGTTAATTTTCTAACCAGGACACCTCTGGTCACCCTTAGAAATGAGGTTTCCTGCCAGAGTCCCATTTTCAGTATCTTCTTCAATGAGAATACAAATGGTTTAGTGAAGTTTTCTCCAGGGTATTTCTTATTCTGCTCCAATAAGACTCTTTCCCATCTCCCTTGGTGGGAGGCTTACGCTTCGTAATTCACAGTTGCAGGGAATTTTGATAGGAATTTTGATAGGAATGGTTGGACTCGATGATCCGATGGGTCTTTTCCAACCTGGTGATTCTATGATTCTATGATTCTATGAATCTGCTTGGACCTTACTGACCAACATCAGGTTTTAAGCACAGCATCCGTCAGTGTCACCTTGGGGAAGCTCATTATAAACAGAAGATAGTGAATGATTGTTTCATACCAGAGTAGATTTTCAGAAAGGCTCAAACAAAATACAATTTTTTTTTTCTCAAATGGTTTGTAAGGATATTGCGAAAATATGAGTATGCAGAGATAAATTATTGGAACATTTCCTCTGTGTTTGTATGTGTATATATACACATATAATTGTGAATAAGTGGATTGTGACAAGCATGCAGATATATAGACATACATGCATGTGCTTGTGTGGATATATATACACATATGTAAGTCCATGCATAAACCCAAGAAAATTATTTTCCATAGCCTTTCTTTTGTTTAACAGTAATAATGAAATACGGGCATTCAACTATCTAAATCCTCAAACACGTTGAAGAAAGGTAGATTTTAATGGTGTTAAATGAAGCGTTTAGCACAGAGGGCCTCTCACCTTCGGTGGCGCGCTCTCAAAATGAAATCCAGCGTTCAGATACAATAATAAAAAGAAGAGAAACACTATTACCTGTTAAAGAGAATATAAAAATCCAATTAAGTTCTGAATTTTAATTTGCTCGCAACCACGGGTTTGTTGCTCTGTGAAAAGAATGAAAATGTAAATGACATTTCTGTTTGTTATCTACATAATCCAGAGGCTGGTGTATCCTGTCATGCTTATTTTGCCTGGCGATGATAAAACTAAACAATTTTAACTGAATTTCCTGTAAATGGGCAAATAATCAAAAATGAACATCTTTATATTCCGATCTTTCATTAATTTATGTATAAATGCTGTTATAAAGAGATTAGCTTTTCTGAAAGAGAATGAGTTTTGCCTGGTGTCTCACGGCAGTAATGAGCTGTAGCAAATGAAGCGCTGTGGGTGGAAGGGAGCTGGAGTGGTCACTCGCTTCTGAGCTGTGAATTTGAAAAAAGGCAAGAAGGGAAGGAAGATCTGCAATCGAGAGGCCCAGCCCTCCGCCAGGGGAGATTTAGGCTAGAGATTAGGAGGAAATTTTTCACGGAAAGGGTCATTGGGCATTGGAATATGCTGCCCAGGGAGGGGGTTGATTCGCCTTCCCTGGAGGTGTTTAAGGCACGGGTAGACGAGGTCCTGAAGGACATGGTTTGATGGGAATGGTTGGACTCGATGATCCGATGGGTCTCTTCCAACCTGGTGATTCTATGACTCTATGATTCTATGATATGGCACCAACCCCTGATATCCACACGCAGACCAGTGTGTCCTAGTGTCGCTGCCATCCCCTAACCCCTTTGGCCCCTAATTGCAGTGGATCAGTCACAGCCGTTTGCTAAGACATGTGTCTTACATGAATTGATAGCACATATTGAAGGGTTGCAGAATGAAAAGGTGATGAGAGAGCTGGTGAGGTAGGAGGCAGCACAAGTGAATTTGCTTCTGTTTCAACCATGGCTGGGGCAATAATCTCAGTGCTTCCCTTTGTCACTAACTCTTCCTGCCTTTCCTTCTTTCCTTAAATGTGCTTTATTTGGACTAAACGACACAGAAATACGTCTTTTCCCAGACTGTAAGTATCAGACTGTAAGTACCCAGACTGTAAAATCAGCAATTTAAATTTGTATCTACGTAAGGCTGTTACCCACCAGCCTTGCCTAGCAAAGAGAAAGTCCTAGGGATGAAGCAATAACAAAATACACCTCAATCCCACTGTGCCCAAACCTGTATCTGTGCTCTTGCCCTACAAGGATCATCTACTTTTCCAAAATAAGTCAACACCCCTTCAGATACTGAGAGCTCAAGGGAGTGAGACAGGCCTAATTGGTGATTGGGTAACACAGATTATACCGGTGCAAGTGGTACCTGCAGAGGAGCAGACAGAACATCCAGGCTGATGTTAGTCAGGTTACTCTCAGACAGTAACTTTATACAGATAATTCAAAACAGGCAAAAGGCAGAATGTCCAAACTCATGTTATTAATTTAACGGAACTTTGTGCCTAATGGTGGGATTAAGGGTTTAAACAAGGAGTCAAACAGAGATATTGAGTAAGATTAGAAATTCTGTGTGTCTAATTTTTTTTTTAATGCCTGCCTCTGTAATGATGAGCGCTCAGACTGAAGAGTACCCAGACCTCCGGTGGTCTAGGAAATCTGCTCCTCCTGAGACAGTCAGAGAGGCTGTTCACACAGTCTTCAGGTTTTGATATTAGATTCAGAAGAAATGATTAAATTGTTCATGTGGCCTATAATTGTACAGAAAATAGAGCTGCAAAACTACCAGATCTGCTCATTGACAGGAAGCAGCTTTATCTGGTTTTCCGCTTTTTACAAGCTGTATGTGCAGCTTCTGGCCTTTGATCTCCCCATGGATTTTGACACTGTTCATTGCATTGCAGCACTACAGCAGGGCTGGGAGAAGTATTACCTGAACCCAGATTGTTCCGAGCTTCACAAAGTTACATGCCCTGTTCTGCATTTCTCCAGTTCATGTCCTATCAAGTAATTAAAGGACAGCCAGGTAAGTTTTAGATGTAAATAAAAATCAATCTTGTCTTTTTTTTTTTTTTCCCCTGTATCCAGAATTTGGTTTATGTTATTTATATTGTCACTACCATGGTCCTACAGCACGTCTCTTGTCAAGGTCGTGTTGTCTGTGATAATGAAAAGAATGAATTATAAGAGAATGCAGAGATCTAATATAAAACATAGTTAATCACTGCATGATTTTTGCCTCCAAAACAATCTCAGGGCCTCATCTCCGTTTCTCACGGGCAAATTGATATGCAAGAAACATCACCTTCAGTGGCTTATATGAAACCACGAGGTGTTTTTCAGCCCATTAACCTTTCATGCCTCTTCAAAGGTGGCGCAGTGTCTGTCTCAAGACAGCAAATGAAAATTAGCTACAAGTGTTTACAAATATATTCTAAATCTCTTTCATATGCGATGCAGATACAATTTCTCCCCCCATTCTAAAGCACTTTTTTTCTCCTGCGTGTGCTCTTGTCCCTAAAACCAGTGCATTGCAGCAAACCCGAACTGGTGGGGTCAGTAAGCAAAGATGCTCTGCAAGCACTTCCATGCTGTTTGTGCTGCTGGAATTTCAGGACTTGATCATGCCTTCATTTTAAAAGCTAAACATTAAATTCAATCAGTGCCAGCTCTCTCTGATACCATTAAAAAAATCATATATGACTTATTTTTGTTTGAATATTTAATCCCAAAAGATTGGTAGCTTGTAGTTTTGTGGAGATGAAATAAATGGTTATGAATAGCACAGTGGTAGAACGGGATTGATCACTAATCTCCATTCTATTAAAACCATCTCAGTTTGCCAAAAGCTCTTATGGCATTGGAGTGGGACCTGCTCATGTACCCAGTTCCTTTAAGCCCTATCTCAAATGCTGCACTGAAGTAAGAAGGTCTGAAAGGATTTCAGAAGAGTTTTTTACTCTATACTGCCTCATGTACTATTTTTGCTACAGAACAAGTCCCTCTCCACTGTTTGTGACACAGTTTGTACAAGTGGCATCTCATTCTGAGTGCTTCCTCTGAAATCTTAACGGTCCTTTCCAAGAAATAGCTGTAATAGTTCACTGAAATTGTGTTTTGTCTGCATCCACCTGGAGCTCCTATGAACATAATTAATATCTGCAGGTCAGGACAAAAAATGTGAAGGACTCTATGCTGTATTGACTTACTATGTCTCAATGGCTCTGCCTGGGCCCAGATGGGCTGTTATTTACCCAGGAGGTTTGGTGTGTGCTGCACTTGCACAGTGCAGCTTTTGGCATGACTTGAGCTCTTGCAGGGTGGACAGGCTTGCAATGTGCCTGCTAGGACAAAAAACTGGAGCTTGACCCCAGGTAACCGTACTGGAAACTGTGTCTCCATGTCCTCATGTGCCTTTGTGGGCAAGTGGTTTTATTACGAAAAGCATACAAGAGTTCTGGGAGCAAAACCAGCAAATGATACAGTACTGGCTTGTTCATTTGCTAGCCCTGGCTCGTCTGTTCCTTGCTGGCTCCTGAATCCCTGTTGGTGACCCCCGAGGCAGAGGTTTTTGAGACTTGTGCATGTTCTTAGAGGTGTCACCCAGAAGGCAGAGACCACAGGGTGAGGCAGACCTGAGGACATCTTGGCTTATTATTATGATAATGATAATTATGATTATGATAGAGAGATCCTGGCTTGTTGTCCACGATCTCTCTATCATAATCAAGCACCTCTGGAGTTCTTTGTCCTGACCTCAGATTCTGAGGCCTGAACTCAAGATGCTTCTCTGCTGATGGAGGAGCCATTTCACTGCCACGTGTTTTGATTTCGCGCTGGGCAGTAAATACCAGGCACTTCACCAATTGTCATTGTTTTCAACCAGTGAAGCCTGATTTCAATGACACATTTTCCTGATTTTACACAATGAACGCTAAAGCAAATAGATAAGCAAATCCATTTTTTTATCTTGCAGAATCTGAGGCAGTTTGGGATCCAGTGGCTGAAGTTAAGCTAAATTAAGCATTGTTGAAATGCAGAGTGGGCAGGGAACAGCTTCTCCTCTGAAGTCCCGGCAGTACAACTGGCTGTGTGAGGTAAAATACTTCTAAATGTCAGAGAAATCCTTTGCTCTGAAATATCTTTGTTATCCGTTCTTTTAACCTATCTACCCATTCATTCAACACTGGAATTTCAGTGTCACAGAACATCCTTCCAGTCCAGTTCAAGTGACAGATTTTCAATATCAGCTTCTGAGTTCTAGCCCACACAGATGATTCTGGTTCTGGGCTGGGAGGAAGCTGTGTTAACCCCACGTGCATTGCACTCTTTTTCACTGAGATAGATAAAGCCAGGAAGAAGGTTTTGTGTTGATGGAGAAACACTTCACTGTGTTTGTGAATCTAATAGGAACAAGATCCTCAAAACCACTTCCATGCTGCGAGTGGGGTGAACAGCCCTACTTGGAGATAAAACTTTGCCTGCTAAGGGTGTGATATCAGGAGTGGGGGTGAACGCTAAGTGTTGGGACTCCTTGCCACCACCCTTTCTGCAGGTTAACGTATCCCCTTCTCTATTCTTATTCCTGAAACTGAGCTCCTGAGTGCATCATCACATGCCCAGGCCAAGTTGTATTCCTTCACGAGCACGGTAAATACCTGTATTTCTTCTGACCGTGCAGATAATTCGAGTTGTTTAGTTTTACTCCTGCTAGTTTTCCTTTGTCTATATATACTTCTTGGGAAATCAGTGCTCAAAGAAACAACCTGTGTATCTCTGACTTCCAGCTGAACAGCACTAGGCTTCTAGCAGGAGGATAGAAAGAACAAAGAAAAAGGTTCATTTAATTTGCCTTGAGGGATAGCTCGTTTTTCAAATAGAGACAATTTGAAAAGCGCAGAACGCTATGCCAATATCTTAGTCATTCTCAAAAATAAAATTAAGTCTTTCTCAGCAGGAAAATAAATGTCAATGTTATGTGCACTTGCAACCAGCAGCAATTCTACAGCTAATTTCATAGTAATTGATATGCTGCTCTGCTGCTTTATTTTGAGTGTTGAAGCGTTAAAACATTCAAGTCCAGGCCAGGCTTGGTCTAACACCAAAACGATCATTTGCCACTTGCCTAGCAGGCTGAGCAGCACACAGCAACCAGCAGAGCTGGCACAGAGCTTATGTGCTGATGTCCGCTGATCCCTGAATACTTGTCAGCATATAATGGGTCAGAAATACTGTCTCTGCACAGGGCTGCTTAGTGAAACCTGGAACTGAGCTGAACACTATGCAACCACACATCAGATTAGAAAAGAAGGTGCCCTCCAACCATTAAGTAGCAGAGAAATGGGTGTTTCTATGAGTAGGATTTGGGGATGCTAAATTCAAACCAATGTCTCTCTTTGAGTGATGCTGATAAGTGTCTTTATTATGTATGGAAGTGGCTGCTAGAGTAACTTTGGGAAAGGTGCATGATGTGTTATCTTTCTATTAGAAGGGATTAATTAGTGGATTAATTTTATTGTCTGTTGTAATGAATGTCCACTGAATATTGTTGTTGCTTGCTGCAAGGCTGCACAGTCGTGGCTGCAGCTCCAGGAATCACTCTCTCTAACATAAGCAAATAACAGTCCTACTGGCATGAATTGAAAGAAATTACAGATACCAAAAATTGAACAGGAAAAGAGAAGAAATGAGTGTTTGCTGTTCTGGATAACCCTTATTCAGACGTATTTACATTTAAGCCAACCGCTAGTGACTATAATGACTCTTTCACATATAGGAACTGCCTGCCCTTCATGGACTTTCCCAGACTGGTGAGCCCCAGTCTCTAGCAGCTTTGTGTACATCCTCCTCCTCCTGTGCTCCTTTACTGGTGTCTCTGTACCTGCTCACTTGGTTGCACAGCGCGATCTCTGTCCAATTCTGGCTCCTGCAAGGCGATTCATTCGTTTAATTCCTGCTTGCACTGCTGGGAACGAGGACTAATTGCTAGCAGAGGATCTCGTTACTCTTTCTTTAACATATCAGCTGGACATCCCGGGCTGCATTACCTTGCGAAATCACCTGCTGATGAACTAATCCTTTTATGTTAACAAGATGGCTTCATACCAATACTTCTACTGCAATTAGCGGCAGGCTCGGTGCATTTAATGTTGGGATCGAAACAACAGTGGGCCACTTGCTGAAGTCTTTGCTCAAGTAAGCACAGAGCAAAGGGCAGTAAGGTCTTTTCCTTGCAGGACAGAGGAAGACAGGGGAAAGTAGGTGTGTGCATTGGGCACAAGAGGCTCCAGCTGTGCTCAGTGGAGGGGGCTTGCTAGACACCCCTCAAACCAATTCCCCTTGGCTTCTGCTCTGAACAGACCCTGGAAGCAGCAATTTCTCCCCCAGCCCCAGACTCCAAGTAATGTTTCCGTGCCCAAAAACCTTTGGGAAGTTCCTTGTGATCTCTGGCTTCAGCCACAGGACTTTATAGCTGAAAAACTACATCCACAGAGCCCTTTGTGAAACCTGGATCAGCATAAGGATAGCCCACGGGGTTTTGTTTCACTCGAAATGCGCTCTTCACCGATTCATGTAGTTTCCCTTTGACTTAGCAGATCCTCTTCTGCTTGCTGCAGCAAGCAGGTGTTCCTCCATATTTCCAGTCTGTGAACTTAAAGAAATTCTAAAATAATTTGTCATTTTATAAATAAGTTACACAAGCTGTCGCCACGAATCTGTCACCGTGTGGACAGGTGCAAACGTGTGCAGTGTGTAGAGGAAGACACCAACCCGGGGACCGAAATAAAGGCCATCTAAAAGCAATTACATTTCCAGGTCCTAGGCAAACACAATTATTTAAACTGCTAGTCAAAAACAGTTGATAAAATAGATAATTTAAAAAAAATTGACCTGAAAGCTGATTTTAAATTATCCTGTAGCTTGCACACAACTCAAATAATTGCTCGCTCATGATTCAACCTCCATTAAAAGGAAATTTCACCTAGGAAAAAAATTATATGTGCAGCACACAGTGATTAAAATAAATACATATTCTCCCAAATACTGGAAATGATGTGAGGAATTGTATTAAAAAGTGGGAATGAATTAGCCCTACATTATAAATTGTAGTGTGATCTGTCAGTTTAATAAATCACACTTGAGAGGCACTGGAATAGAAAGTATGATAGTGCATTAGACCACAGAAATAGTAGATGGGTTATCATATGTAGAAATACAAAAATAAAGCTGGAAAAAACACTGAAAAAGATAATGTAGATGCTGAGATAACGTGGAAGTTTGTTTGTCTTATTCGGGTTGCAGTGGCTTCTAAATGACAGTGGAGGTCCTATCGTGCCATAAGCACGTAGCTGGAGAGATAGCAGCTGCTGTGAAGAGATTGCATTTACTCTAGACTGGATGTAAAAGAGGCGAGGAGGAGAGGAGTGAAAATTGCAGCACAGGCAGATTAAAGGCCAGATTTTTCAAATATATTTAGTGCATCTTGATGAGAGAGATGGAAACCTTGGAGGAGTCTCAGATATCCTCTGTGAACTACCAAGGTCAAATGGATGTGTCATAACGACTAAAAGCAAATGTGGAGACTGAAGGCCAAATGTGTCCTTAGTGCTGGGAGTCTGGTGGACATGCAGCCACCTGATGAGCTGGACACGTCTGATATCAATATTAATTGCTGGAGAAGAAAAGGAGCTCTTTGGCTCGCTTTTCAGTTGGCATCCCTCTGTGTCTGTGGCAGCATGGCACGTGAATGGCTCACAAAAACATTTCTGCTGCACTCTCATCAAGAAAAGAAACTCAGTGCCTCTGTTGTGAGATGCTGCTCCTGACTTAGCTTTTAATGGGTTGATGCTCAACTGGAATAAAGAAACTTCACTGTTAAGACAGCGTAACTGGCAGTTCATATCCAGTTCTATTGCTCCTGGTCTTGATGCTTTCAGTACTTAATAAAAAATAAATGAATTTTGACCTATAACTATACCCACATATGCAATTCAGAGAAACTGGTTGAAGAAATGGGTAGCACCAATGAGCATTTTTTGAAGAAAATCTTGTAAGACTCTAGTTTTATTAACACACCCTTCCACCAGTCTCATTGCAGAAACATGAGAGAACCCACTTTCAGTTTAAAGTGCTGTCCTGCTCACACAGTTGTTCTCTGAACCCATCACTTCTCAGGAGGCTCTTTCCCAGGCAACCAAGTTTCTATATTTGCTGCATTTTAAATTGAGCAGTTATGACAGTTTTCACTGCATAGAGGGACAAATTAGTGAAAGCAGCATATACAGAAACTTGGTTGCGCTAACTGCCAAACAACAGTAATCAGAATTCCTGGGAAATAACTGACTGACTCATGTTTTTGCAGTGACCATCCACAGAAAAAAAAGAATGTCAGGTAGGTCTAAACCAACCCACTAGCTCTGGTACCTGAAGTAATGAGTTATGAAATGGTGCAGACTGAGATCATTAATCCTGGATTTATTGACAGGTTTGAAAGCTCTGGGTGGGTCTTTGTTAGAAATTCAGCCGAGAGTGCAGTCCGTACCTGTGTCTCTAGGATTTTTGAAGCCCTCTGCTGTTTGAGGTATGTTTGTTTTCCCATGATGTCTTTGAGACAGCATGATGTGGGTAGTCCCATTTTTGTGGACGGGATGTTGAAACCCAGGGGCAGCTCTGCTGAATTATGACTTGAAGACAAATTTTAACCACCTCACCCGTATGTCCCTTCTTTCCCCTTTGCAGAAACTGGAGCTGCAGACTGGACGCTGCTAATTCTGTTTCAGAAGTTTTTCACGTGAGTGTGGCTTAATGAGCAGCAGTAGAATGGGGCGGTTAAGAAGGAGCTATTTTACTAATCTGATTTCAGAGTCCAGTTTGCACATCTGAGTCTTATGTTAGGAGATCAAAGCCCCTCATTAGGGGACTGAATCCAATATTTAATACAAGTAATGCTCCCTTAATATACTCACAACATAACCTGCTTTCTGCATAAAGCAACATCCAAGCTCCTTTTGACATTTAATGAAGGGACAGATTGAGTGTTTTTAAAACCTCATTTTTTATGCTGTTACATGGTGGTGAAGCAGGAGCGACTTCAGGAGTTGCACTGTCATACAATCAGCCTGTGAAAAGCAGGATCAGTCTCCTATGTGTTACAAGAGGGGATAGAGGAGTATTCTTATTAATTCATCTGTCTCAAAAACTACTCTGTGATGTCCTGCGCTGCTGTCTTTGAAACATCTTGGACTTGAGGAATGTCAAAACTTAGGGTAAGACCACACACTGTTCCTCCGTAAATTGTATTGGAACTGATAGCCTATCAATCTCTATTATTGAACTACTGAAAACGAGACACACACTTCTCCTGGGGATCTACCTGTAGTGAGATCAATAGGGAACTGCTTTCTCCCTTCCCTGCCTGAAGGTTCAAAATGCGTTTCACCCAGTAAGGTAAAAAATAAATATATGAAGTGACCTGAATAACTCGGAGCATTTCCCTTGTGATTAAGGTGGGAAGCGTTTGAGACATGAAAAGTTGCACCCGTGTTCGAGTAAGAGAAGTCCTAGTTAATTATTTAGACCAGTCGAAAGCTCATCAAAAATTTAACTAAGATTTATTTCTCTGCGAGTGCGCAGGCACCACAATGTGCAGAAACGGAGGCTTTAACTCTGTCAAATGAAACTCTCGAGTTTTCGCCTCCCAGCTTGTCAATTCCTGGCTCAGTGGGGCTGATACATCCTTTTTTTTCCCCATCTGCCCTTTT
Source organism: Piaya cayana (assembly GCA_013389865.1). Taxonomy (NCBI): domain Eukaryota; kingdom Metazoa; phylum Chordata; class Aves; order Cuculiformes; family Coccyzidae; genus Piaya; species Piaya cayana. Next base: position 66,919 of record WAAB01001748.1, read on the forward strand.
CCCCAAGTGCCTGTAGAAAATGACCTTTGGTTGGTGATGCACGTAAGTAGAGGACATTAAAACAGCAGAGCCAGGCAGATAAATAGTGTGCAGCATTTAAACTGCTGCTGGGGGCTGTGTGTGGATGTGTGTGTTGGCCCACAGCAGCTGTAGCTGTGGCTGTTCAAGGCTCTGATTGTTCACCCCTCGTAGGTGACACCAAACACAAGCCAGCCTGCAGCAGAGCTGCCTCACCCCTTTCTTTTCTCTGGAGTGATGTGATTACAAGCCCCGGGCCTGGCAGAGCTCAGGGGAAAGAAGGAAAAGCGCTGTCTGCCTTCCCAGAACCCTGGGGAGTGTTTAATGATCATAGAATTATAGAATCATAGAAGAACCTGGTTGGAAGAGACCCACTGGATCATCAAGTCCAACCATTCCCATCAATCACTAACCCATGTCCCTCAGCACCTTGTCTACCTGTGGCTTAAACCCCTCCAGGGATGATCATATTCCTCCCCCTGTATCACTGATGAGAATATCTTGGTGAAGGTAGGGAGAGGATTTTACAGGCTCACAACAAGACCTGTAGGTGACGATAGTTCCTTGGTTTTCCATCTGTCCGTCCGTCCATCCATCATCTTAGGATAGGTTCTACACATCTCTTTTTTACTCTATTTCTCTTCTTGGAGCTGCATTTTTTTTTAATTTCTTCCATTGACTCTTTATTTCCAGACCTGAAAAGCCAGAGCTTTGCGGCACACAGATTATTTAAAATTTCCTAGGGCCTGAAACTTCCTTGGCCAGAGGTGAGTGCAGCTGCAGAACTGACTTTACAGCCAGGTCCCTTGCCATCGCTGGCAAGCAGCAGCTACATACAGACCCTATGTCTGTGCTCCCTTAAATCAAAAATCCTGCAAACTGGGAAGTGTTTTTAAGCAATTTAGTTCAGATCTCACCAATGTTGTGCACGCTGCCTTAGAGCTAGGTCTGAGCCATTGCCCTTTTTCTTTGAAGTCCATTGTATTTGCCATTTTCTTTGATCATTGCTGTGGAAATGACTGAAATGTTTTTCTCATAGGTTTGCACGCACGCAGACATAAAGAGGGCTCAGAGCTTTGGTAAAGGTGAAACATCTGACCTTATCTTGACTTTGTTAGGATTAAAGCAATGTTAAATAGGACAAAATTATATCCTAACCTCCTTGAGAGACTAATGAAGAGGGAGTGATATTATTCTACTGCTTTTATCAATATCCTCTGTACAGTAAATGACTGTGGAAGAGGTTTGCCAGGGAGCTAAGCGAGCGTGCAGCGATCTAGAAATGCCAGATAGTCCCTTAGGATTTCTAAGGCATCAGCTTCTTTCAGTGAGTATCCAGTGGTGTCATCTGGTAACTAATATCTCAGAAGGGTCAAAAGGTCCCTGAAAAAAAATAAAATTAATCCATTGTTTTCCTTTCATATCTGAGCAGAAAGATCACAATAAAAAGGGGGAAAGTGGGTTTCCCAGAGAAGCTCTGGTCTTGCTGCATTGCCTCTACTTTCTAGAGATTCCCAGAAGTCTTGTGTGCGCTGAACGACAAGAGAGAAGGAAAGAGCTCTCTGGCCCATGTTCCTGTGCTGATTCAGCTGGTTTCTTAGTCCACATGGCTTCATTAGAAAAACGTATTTAAGGAACAGATGTCTGAGTCATTGCATATAGTTCTTGAAAAGCCATTCAGAGCTCAGAGGTGATCAGCCAAGGGAATAAAATAATGGTGCTACTTAATTTTGATGGTATCAGTCTGCGGTGGACCAGGCTGCAAACTGCACTCACGGTCATTTTCTCTGAAAATTGCTAGGAGGGAACAAGAAAGGATGGAGAGCAGGAAAACCAGGAGGCATCTGGAAGGAAGAGATGTCCGTACGAGGTGAGCTGAACAAACATCAGACTCCTTGGTGGGAGAGGGTATCCTACTGGGCTTTTAAATCATAAATAATTTTAAAAACATAAACAGAGAACATTCATCCTATCTTACAATATATGATGTGCTTTTTATACTGAAAAGATTTTTGGTAAATTGCAGAAGTAAACCACTCAAATCAAGCTGGGTATTTGAATGCTTTGTAAGCGGAAACCAGGGAAAGAAACCGTACAAGGTTTGCATTTTCATTTGAAGTATTACCATATATTTTGATTAATTTGGTTCAGTTCACGATATAATGGAGCATAACTGATGTGACTTGGCTGGATGTGTCTCCTCGTTACACGTAGCGGAACAATATCTGCAGAAACATTTGAAACTACACATTTTATTCAGATGTCTATTTTAAGGATCAGTAACTTCAAACAAGCAGAGAACTTAGGCATATTTAAAGGCTTATTTCCTGCAATCACGCATGGGTCAGGGCTTAATCCTCATCAGAAAACACGTACTTCGGGATCCTGGTTACAGAAGGGGGCAGTGAAGGAAGGACATAGAAAGAGAAGGAAAAGCATCAGAGTTTTCAAAAATGCTAAGTGTATTTATTGATAGATAATATGGTTTTTTTTGCAATTTCTTAAAAGAAGGCTCCTAAAAGCGAACAGCTTCAAGACTTCCCCAGTCACAAACATTTTCTGTGTGTACACTATAAATTCATCACTTAATAGGCAGAATACCCATTTAGTGGATATTTTAAAAATTTACAGCCATCCATTTGAGGTCTGTGAATCATAGAATCACCAGGTTGGAAGAGACCCATCGGATCATCGAGTCCAACCAATATATAGAGAAAGTCTTTTTCTTTCTTGCAATCACACGTAAATGAAATTTCCAATATCCAAATTTCTTGAGTAATTTCATCAGCCCAGTAGTCGCAAGTTTTATTTGAGATTGGGTTATTTATGTG
>WAAB01001749.1:0-10529 GCA_013389865.1 Piaya cayana
ACTGATGGTGCCCCAGTTATAGCCACACGGCTTTCGTTGCCAAGGGACCATCCAAGATGCAGAGATGGCAGGTTGGACATCAGGAAAAAAAATGTCACTGGGTCATCAGGCACTGGAACGGCCGGTGGAGTCACCATCCCTGTAGATATCTAAAAGACAGGTAGATAAGGTGCTTACGGATGTGTTTGAGTGGTGGATAGGAACGGTTGCACTCAATGATCTCAGAGGTCTTTTCCAATGTGGTGATTCTATGATTCTACATGCTGCTGAGATGACACTTTCCACCTGCAACAGCCTCCAGAAACCCAGAGTCCCCACAGCCTGCAAAGACTCTGCTACAGACCTGATGCTTTCAAAACATCAAGCATATTTCAAATTGCCCATCACTAAGAGAAGAAGGAACAACAGACATAAATTGTAAGGGATGCAAATGAATCATGACAAGGAGGTCCCACAAGGTCTGAAATCTGTGCTGACATTGATGCGAGGTTCCTGGCCAAGTTCCATGGCAGGGAGGTTGGAACTAGGTGATCTTTAAGGTCCCTTCCAACCCAAACTATTCTATGATTCTATGATTCTATGATTCTACGATTCTATGATTCTACATTCCTCCCACAATGTGTTTTGCTAAAGCAGCTGCACTCTGGATAGAAACCATCTTGAGAAGGAAAGGAACCCTAGGTAGATCTGGGACATTCCCTACTCCAAGCACAGCTCCAGGCTCGCTCTTCACACTGTCTGTGACCTGGAAATCATCAGAGAAGGTCCACTGGGCTGCTCTGGATTTGTTTTACACAACCTGCAGTGTAACCTGTGCCTCCCCTGTGCTTTGGTGCAGCTCCTCGTAGGTTGGATCCAGGTGCAGAGGACACTGCTCCCCAGCATGGCACCAAAAGCATTTTGCCCTCAATAAATCTGGGTCAGCGGATCTGGAGTAATACTTTGGGGGCTCTGGTATTTTAAGAGCTTCATAAATCCTTTCTTAGCTCAGCCCTCTGGGTCCAGCTCCTCCTCTTGGCGTTTCTTAAGCCACCCTCTATTCCAAGGCCCCTCTGCTTCACTCCTCACCCAAGCCAATACTGGTCCAGTCCCCACCGTGCCATGTGGCTTTCAGACAGCATCTATCCCTACACTCATCCCCTCCCAAGTCCCTGGGCTTGCTTTCTCTGGCCAGGTGTGGTGCAGAGATGTCATACACGCTGCCACACAAGCAGCAGCTGGAGCAGGGAATCAGGATCTCAGGGAGCTGCACAGCTATACAGACATGGGGGCCTGAGGCTTGAGATCAGCCCAGTGGAAAGGGACTGGGGGGTTCTAGTCAATGGCAGGTTGGACATAAAATCATAGGATCATAGAATCACCCGGGTGGAAAAGACCCACTGGATCATTAAGTCCAACCATTCCCATCAATCACTAAACCATGTCCCTCAGCATCTCATCCACCCGTCCCTTAAACACCTCCAGGGGAGGTGACTCAACCCCCTCCCTGGGCAGCAGTTCCCTGGAGCCAAGAGGGAAGCCGTGTCCTGGGGTGCATCCAGCACGGCATCGCCAGCCAGGAGAGGGAGTGTTCTGCTCTGCTCCGCACTGGGGCAGCCCCACCTCGAGCACTGGGGGTAGTTTGGGGCATCACAGGATAAAAATGATCTAAAGCTGCTGGAGAGTGTCCAGAGAAGGGCACAAAGTTAGGAAAGGGTTTAGAGGGGAAGAGTGCGAGTAGTGGTTGAAGTCACTGGGTCTGTTCAGCCTGAAGAAGAGACTGAGGGGAGACCTCATGGTGCTCTGCAGCTTCCTCACCAGGGGAGGAGGAGGAGCAGGTGCTGAGCTCTTCTCTCTGGCCGCCAATGACAGGACCAAGGGAATGGCAGGAAGATGCCAGGGGAGGGTTAGGGTGGACATGAGGAAAAGGTTCTTCTCCCAGAGGGTGGTGGAGCCCTGGAACAGCTCCCAGGGAAGCAGTCACCAACCCTGACCAATATCCCAGCAGCATTTAGCCAACACTCTCAGCCCCACGGTGTGAATGTTGGGGTGTCCTGTGCAGGGACAGGAGTTGCACTCGATGCTCCTTGTGGGTCCCTTCTAACTCAGGATTCTATGCTTCCATGTCATTCTATGCCTGTGCCACCCCACCCAATGCTGCTACCGGCTCTGTTGTACAAGCAGCCTCTTGCAGTGAGCTCCTCACCGCCACTGAGGGCTGCTGGCTCTGCTCTAATACAAAGAGCCAGCACACATGCCCCCACGCACATGCTGACACGACTGAGGGTCAGGTAGAACAAGCAACCACGTGGTAGAAAGGATCAAACCTTTTCCTTTGCCTTCAGAAGAGAAGGCCAGGATGACCCACAGAGTCTCCCACGCATCCTGCTTTGTTTCTAACCTCACACACTCAGAAGCATCACTTGGAGATCTCTCACCCCACGCAGCCGCTGCTCTTGGGAACCAAACAAAGCGGCTGGGGAGGTGGGAGCACATTCTGTAGAGAGGACGGATTCAGCGGGAGCAGGAGGGAAGCGGGAGAAGTCGCCCGAAGGTTAATCAGTGCAACAGCCGCCAATCTGAGCAGGACTTTCCATGTTGAGAATGAATGATGTTTCAGGGGATTGTTTGCTTTTGCCGAATGCCGAGGACTACAATGGGAAGGTTTTCCTTGTCTCGGGGGCCTTTGTTAGTCTATTTTCTTTCTTGTACCAATCAAAAATGATTTGTTTTAATCACATCCTAAGCTGAGCTGGCACGGTGACTTTAAAAGCTCCTGCTGGTAAGTAGAACGCACCAAGCACAAACACCAACCCATAAACAACCTCTGCTTCTCAAGTCTTGAGGGCAAAGCCTCTCCACAAACAAACTGTCAGATCTGTAGCACTGGAAGCAAAATCGCCACACAGAGTGAGCTCTGCTGCAGCTGCCGGGCAGCAGGGACAGACAAGAGCCCTCGTCCTCGCTCAGATGCTGCTCTCTGGAGAGGCCCTGAAGGCACAAGCCCAGCCCCAAACCCCGCTGTCAGCCCTGCCCTGTGGTACCCAAAGCTGAACCCATGTTGCTTTCAGACCTTCTGATTGTGGTTGTTTGCCCAGAACAAAATTAACTCCAGGTGATTCTAAAGTGACTGAAAGCCAAACTCACGTTCCCCGGAGCTAAAATTAGCTCCGTTTATTTATTGCTGATGTGTGACCCAGCAGGACAAGGACCGGGCAGCATTTTGGATTTAAAATCTGTTCTTATAAAGCAGTTGTAATTTTCCAGGCTCATTTGCTCCTGTCATATTCTGACACAGTCCCATGAGTTCTGCTCATGGAAGCAGCCTTGGGTCAGATTTTCCAGCTATAAAAGTGAATAACACAGGAACACACACCTCTCCAACAAGGAACCCCAGAAGCTCTAAGATATCATACAAGCTTTGCTTTTAGATATTTGCAACAAAGGCTTTTGGAGTCTGTTAGCAGGGGTGAAAGAAGGAAAAGGGAAACCACAGGGAGAGGCAAGGGCAGAGCTACAGGGGATGATGAATTGGTTAAGGAATATAAACAGTGGGAGGAAGGTCAGGGGAGAGGGCTCTGGGCCACCTCCCTTTGGCTTACCAGAACATCCATCACACAGCATCAGTCATTTCTCTTAGTTTCATCCTGGCTTTTTCAGCACAGGAAGAACACGGATCTGTTGGAACAAGTCCAGAGGAGGCCACGGAGATGATCCAACAGCAGCAGCACCTCCCATAAAAGGACTGGTTGAAAGTTGGGGTTGTTCAGCCTGGACAAGGCTGCAGGGAGACCTTAGGGCAGCTTCCAGTCCTGAAATGGGCTCCAGGAAAGCTGGGGAGGGGCTCTTGGTCAGGGAGGGCAGGGACAGGATGAGGGGGAATGTTTTTCAGCTGAAAGAGGAGAGATTGAGATGAGATCTTAGGCAGAAATGTTTTGCTGTGAGGATGGAGGCCCCGGTCCGGGTTGCCCAGAGCAGAGGTGGCTGCCCCATCCCTGGAGGGGTTCAAGGCCAGGTTGGATGGGGCTTGGAGCAACCAGATCCAGTGGGAAGTGTCCACTGGTAGGGGGTTGGAACTGGATGGGATTTAAGATCCCTTCCAACTCAAACCATCCTATGATTCTATGGTTTAACCTGCTTCTGCACAGGTTACTTGTGTGTCTGCTGAGCAGTCGGAGTCCTCAGACAACCCACAGGGAGAAGCTCTATAGAACCAGTCACCAACCTGTTACTGCAATCCAAGGAAAAGTGTGTGGGCCATGGGCTTTTGATCATACATGACCTTTATTGGAGACAGCTGGGGTCATTTATTATACAGAAGTAACATCGCACCATTCTCTTCCAATTTAATTCCTTTTAGTCTCCTTATAAATCTGTAGCAAAAGTGCACTTGAACAGTTTTTAATCTATAGCATATATCTCTCAATATTATCTCTCAGTCAGGTATTTTATTTGTAAAAACGTCTCACCAGATATACAAAATACATGTCTAGTGTACTACATTAAATTTTGTATTTACTGTTTAGATTATTTTTAACTCAGTGCTCTTTTTTTTCCTTTTTTTGCAGGACTTGGTGATGACAGGGTTCTGGGAGTGCCACCAGGAGAGGACTCGATGCTGGGTGGGAACCAGAGGAGAAGACTCTTAGCCAAGAATGATTTTCACATGGAAAAATGACAAGGATGTTTTCTGTTATTGAATGTGTCTCTTAAAACGACAGTACCCGGTATAATAAAAAATAATTAAAAACCCCTATGTCCGTATTTTATCTTCTGGAAGAGGAGATGTGCTGGGAGAATGGAACCCGTACCCAGTTGGAATACAATGGCAATGATTAGTTTGTATTTTGAAGACAGGAGTTAATTGCTACCATTACGTTTCTGGTCACGAGAAGAAGAAACAGATACAGCCACTACAAGAGACGGTGGGTGAAATGCTGCTTTCCTGAGGACAGTGTTTTGGTAAAATATCCTGTCCGAGCCCCAGAATTGCATAAGAGAAACGTCCTCAGGAGCAACAATCACTGGTACACATCATGAACGGCTGTGGACACAGAGGACAGTTCTTGTGTTACCTAACGAGATGAAAAAAAAAGAATATTCATTTCCACTAGTAGTTTAGAGCCAGCTGTGATGAGCTTTGGCACGGCAACAGGGCTGTTCGAAAGGAAAATTACAGAAGACTGTGAGATCTCTCACAAACTCCCTCAGTCTCTTCTTTCTAGTTATCCTTGAGATTAGAATATATATATACACCTAACGGATAATCACTTAATTTCAGTCTTCAGAAGACTAACAATTTCCCCTGTTAAGCAAAGCCTATAGAGGTAAGACAATCAAAAGCTTTTGTAGGGAGTGTGATGATTCCCGGATGGACACAAACATTACCTACAGGTGATGTGGAACACTTAGCAAGGTAACGTCTGGGTGGTGGTTTTCCTTCTTACACGTTCGTTATCTTGAAGACTAAGAACGAGTGGATTAGTTACATAAACAATGCTTCCCTTGGTTAACCCTCCACAGTTAGTACTGTGTGTTAGCATGGATTCGCAATGTGAGTTGCATCAGTTTGCTATGGACTGAATGAAATGCAGAACAGATCCTGTTTCAGAACGAGGGCACTTTTGGTTTAAGCAAGAGCTTCAAGAAATGCTGCAACTTCAAACCTTCTACAGCAACTGGTTGCCAGACGTGTTCTTCTAAAGGTAACTGCCTTCCTGCTCTCGCACATCTGCAGCAACGTGGCTTTGAGTCAGAGCTTCTGCTTCAAAAGGAAAACACACAATAGCTGAGGCTGAACGTGGACCACGTTCAACACCTCCTGAAGAAGAAACAGAATGGTAAAAATAAAAATACAAAAAGAAGCAGTGCTGTTAGTGTTCTCTAAACCCAAGATAATGCACGACGGGGACATTTACAATGCTGCAGAGAGAGGGGTTTGTCTGCTTTTTTATAAAAATTACAGACTTGACATTTCCAATATGTCTTAGCTTTGTACTGCTTCTCGAGTCTGACTCACCAAAAATATCCAGCAACCAGCTGCTGCTCATACCCTAAAATATGCCTTCAGCTGACACTGAATAGTGAAATCATTCTGCTAAAATACAGAAAAACGACGATGGTAGAAACCAAGGTGCAGCCTCTGGCCAAACATCAAATGGTAAAAATTCTACAATGCTACTTTTAAATCTCTTCTTCAGTTCACAAACAAATAAGCAGCCAGGTTTCAAGTAGAGGTAACACAGATTTTGGAAGATAGCACATTAAAAAAAAGCCCAGAAAGAAAACTGGAGCAAAAGCTCTTCTGGTTTCAGCAGTCAGCACTAATCCTCCAGGAAATGGCAGGGAGAAACCTTTATTTGCCCTGCTGTGTCTGTCCTGGTCCTACAGCATCGATGAGGAACTGCTGCTGCTGTCACAAACGTGTTCTGTTTGGACATATCTTGATCCCTTTTTTTCTTCTATTTATACACACTGAACTTTTCTCTTAGTCTCTTGACTGGTAGAAGAGGATATATCCGGATTCTGAGTTCTTGGAAATGTCTGATGTCAACCCATAGAATTCTTCAATGGCCTGGGCATCAATTTTCTGAAAATTAATGAGAGTTCTAATTAGCCTCAGTCAAAACATCACCCTATGAACCCCCTTCCCAGACAAAGCATTATTTTCAGTTCCTGAGGTCGGGGGGAGGGCAATACTGGAAAGCCATGCATTAATACAACAATATTTAAATATCACTGCATCCAAACAAAAGTTTTCGCTACTTGCTACCTTATTCACTACTGGAAAAAAGGAAATTAAGATGAAATAATAAACCTCTTGGAAGTGGTGCACTCTTAAGCTGGATCATACAAAAAGGGATCGATGAAAACGCACCCCTAAAAGGCCACATGCCATTTTTATATCTGCTTTCTCATTCAGTCTGGTGTGAGGATTCCTGACTACAGATTTGAAATGTAAATGTGAAAAAAAGCAGTCACTGGTCAGCAGAGATGACTTTTGTACAGCTGGGAGTGCATAAGGATCACCTGGAGCAGATCTAACATCCAGATTTTAAAGTTCTTGTGACCTTCTAACAGAGGAGCCCTGCGAGCACTATTGGTAATTATGCCATGAAATCTGGGGATCCCAGCTGATTATCATCTTGTGGGCTTTGGAGGGCTTTCCTTGCTTAGGGTTTGCTGCCACAATGCCTACTGGAATATTATCACAAGGTTTGTGTTTTAAGAGAAACAATTTGCCTTATTAACAGAATTAAGTGGTTTGCTTATGTTTCAAGTTGTGAACTATGTGCAGAGAAGCAGCTTTTCACTTTATACTCTAGCCAGCAAGGCCTGAAGGGCATTTTAAAAGGTTTTGAAAGATGCAATTTCTCCAGTGTTGATCCAGCTCCTGATTGGCTTCATGTTACTGAATTGGATTCTATAGGCTGCACAGAGCAAGTGTGAGACCAACACGCTGAAATCGAACACTCCCAATGATCCATGCTGCTGGACACTCCACTGGGTTTGAGTGTTTTACAGTGCTTTCAGGACTCTGGACCCATGGAGAGGAGATGCTGAAGTAGTCTGGATTTGTTGTGGAGGACCAAAGGGAGACTAGCCCCAGGTTTCCCTTTATTCACCAAAGAATAAAGCTGAGGAAGCAAAGAGACGTTCAGCATACAAGAGGCTCTGGGCTGAACACCTGTTTTGATCCGGAGAGGGAGCAGCAGAGACCAACTTGAGCGCACACTTCAAAAAGCCAGGGACCGTGCACCGACTTCATCACGGAGCCTCCTTAGCCACCAAATCCATCTGGCTACCAAATCAATCACGCTAAGCTGTGGCTCACTGAACGGACTTACACATGGGACAGCAACCACAAGCACGCTGGGGTCCCTAAGGGGGACTGCAAGCTCAGGGCATCCTTTCCCCAGCCTTTCTGAAGCACAAGAAGCACAGATAGAAGCGAGTTTCCAGAAGATGCATCTATGCAGGACAGTGCTGCAGAAATTCTCCCTTGAATAGCTGTTAAACACTTTCCTTTAAAAAAAGAGGGGACACCTCCCCCTCCCAAGATGTTTTGTCTTTCTCTCTTCTCCATCTATGACCTTCAGAGAAGCTGAAATACCCTACTGAGGGCTTCTGCGTTTCCGCACCATTTATTAACACAGTGTCTCCTACAAACTGTTAAATCCACAGTTTAACAGGAAAACAGCAAAAGAATGTTCTTCAGGCCTTGTCATATATTTAGCAGACAACTCCAACATGTTTTATTTTAAGTGCCAACTAACTTGCCATGCAATCAAGTCTATTTCCACTACTCATTTAGAATGCAACTCCAACACTCAATAGAGATTAATTCATCCTAGAGATATTTATAGTTTTATTATGGCAAAACTGACTTCCTTTTGTGATTTAACTACCCACAGAACACACAGAGGAACTGAAAGAGGATTATATAGAATCCATTCTTCCCTCCTTAAGTGACCACATGTAATGTGGAACATATTTATATCATGGATCCAGCTGCAGGTCCAGAGTAACCACCAGGTGATGGTTCCACAACTGCTTTTAGGATTCTGCAGCCTCACCTGGTATTACGATTACTTTTCCTGCTAACCGAACTTCAATATCCTTTGCTCACTTCCAGACAACTAACCTGGTTCCTCAACTCAAATCCTTTTCTTGCGTTCCATTCAAAGTATTCGACTGGATGCTGTGAATGTCTGAACCAAACCCTTCTCCCCCTTTTCTGTTTGGATGGACACTTTCCCCCACTCTGTCTCAGACAAACACTGTCCCTGCGATGTATCACTTAGCTGCTCTAATGACAATATGTCAGACCAGCCAGAGATCATTTACTCAGGTTACTCAATTCATCTGGCTTGGTGCAGAACACTATTCAGACTGATCTGCCTCCTGGATTTGATGCAGTTGCTTTTCACATATGCTGTACTATGTTTTATTATCATCTATTCTTCAGTTTAATTGAAAGTTGGCCTTCCAACCCGATCCAAGCAGATAAATAAATAAGACTTCACCGCGCCTGACATTTAGTGGGTAATAAGGATAAACTACTTCCCATTGAGAATTCAGAGCTATCAACTTGCATCACTTGCCAAAAATGCAACAAAGCTTTCAAGCTGTATTTAAAGGAGAAAAGCGTTCTCCTGTGCTCTCCTCCAGTCGCAGTACCTACACACAGGTAGCGGGGCTCCGCGCTGAATCCTGCTGACCGGTGCCAGTTCTGTTCTGTCCCCATGGTCACACTGGTTCTGTTCCATCGCCAAAGCCTAAAAATTCCACCTTTGTGTCCTTCAAGAGTGCAAAGGCCCATGTGGGTAGCCCTAAAAATGGACACTCACAGAATTCACATTCTGAGGCTCTAGGAGATTTTGCCGCTCCGTTTTTGAGGACAACCTCTGTAATGTCAGAGAGCAAACTACTTACGGCCAAGCACAAGTGGTTTCACAACAGCACTTGGTCAGGTTCAGAGTTGATATTTAAATCTCCCTAGGTCCCAGATGGGGCTGACAGAAGTAGTTGGGGCTCCACTTTGCTTTTTCAGTGAACAGCCCACAGCACTAGTAAGAGACTAATTCTCAAGAGCTGACTACAAAGTAAGGAGAGACGCCTCTGCTATCCCACCTTCCCTGATCGCTTGCAGCCCCAGAAATTCCAGGGAGTTTGAGAAGATGAAGCACAGAGAACGGTACAGCCTGGACAGAGGAAAAAGGGACGTTTTGTGTTTATTACACACTTTGAAGGCAGGAGCAGCCACAATGGATCATTGAAGAGATCGTCTGGGACAAAACCAGCAGGAATCCTTATACTACACTCCTCAAGGAGCAACTGTTCATCAGGAACAGCCACCCATCTCAAATTACTCGTGTGCAAAACACTCGTGCCATTTTTTACTCCCTCCGCTGATAGGAAAAACAAAGCCTAAATGTCACATAAAGCAAATAACACACGCAAACGCCAGCCAGGGAGAGCCGGCTGGCAGGAACAGGAACCTTAAAGCTCCAGATCCACAGCTGGGACAGAGGTAGCGCTACAGGACGGGGCTGCAGCGCTAATCCTAATCAAGAGAGGGAAAACTGAAAGAACCATGGAAAACACAGAAAGCAGAAATTTCAGATGCAAGAGCTTTATTTTTACAGCACTTTAGAATAAGCTCTGTAGAAGAAGATGAACTTAAAAAAAAAAGATAGATAAGATTAAAGTTAGAAAAGCAACTTAAAGGAAAAAGAAAAGCAGCCCTCCAGGAGTAAGGAACTACATTCTAGCTTCCTCGTGGCAGCTCCTTGCACTTACTGTCCAACAGCAGTGAAAGCTGTGGTTTGGTACAGCTAGGGAAGTGCCAACAGTGTTTGCAGATAAACAGAAACCCTGTTTTGACCCAAAAGCCAAGATACAACACAGAAGTGACTGATAAGAAACAGAACAACAAGATAGATAGTTTACATCTGCTTTTAAAATGCAAAGTTTCTTTCCTGAATGGAAAAGACTGTGAATATCTGCATGCAAAAATATGAAGTGAACACTATTTCCAAATTAGCAGA
>WAAB01001749.1:10683-35619 GCA_013389865.1 Piaya cayana
CAAGCACAAGTGGTTTCACAACAGCACTTGGTCAGGTTCAGAGTTGATATTTAAATCTCCCTAGGTCCCAGATGGGGCTGACAGAAGTAGTTGGGGCTCCACTTTGCTTTTTCAGTGAACAGCCCACAGCACTAGTAAGAGACTAATTCTCAAGAGCTGACTACAAAGTAAGGAGAGACGCCTCTGCTATCCCACCTTCCCTGATCGCTTGCAGCCCCAGAAATTCCAGGGAGTTTGAGAAGATGAAGCACAGAGAACGGTACAGCCTGGACAGAGGAAAAAGGGACGTTTTGTGTTTATTACACACTTTGAAGGCAGGAGCAGCCACAATGGATCATTGAAGAGATCGTCTGGGACAAAACCAGCAGGAATCCTTATACTACACTCCTCAAGGAGCAACTGTTCATCAGGAACAGCCACCCATCTCAAATTACTCGTGTGCAAAACACTCGTGCCATTTTTTACTCCCTCCGCTGATAGGAAAAACAAAGCCTAAATGTCACATAAAGCAAATAACACACGCAAACGCCAGCCAGGGAGAGCCGGCTGGCAGGAACAGGAACCTTAAAGCTCCAGATCCACAGCTGGGACAGAGGTAGCGCTACAGGACGGGGCTGCAGCGCTGATCCTAATCAAGAGAGGGAAAACTGAAAGAACCATGGAAAACACAGAAAGCAGAAATTTCAGATGCAAGAGCTTTATTTTTACAGCACTTTAGAATAAGCTCTGTAGAAGAAGATGAACTTAAAAAAAAAAGATAGATAAGATTAAAGTTAGAAAAGCAACTTAAAGGAAAAAGAAAAGCAGCCCTCCAGGAGTAAGGAACTACATTCTAGCTTCCTCGTGGCAGCTCCTTGCACTTACTGTCCAACAGCAGTGAAAGCTGTGGTTTGGTACAGCTAGGGAAGTGCCAACAGTGTTTGCAGATAAACAGAAACCCTGTTTTGACCCAAAAGCCAAGATACAACACAGAAGTGACTGAAAAGAAACAGAACAACAAGATAGATAGTTTACATCTGCTTTTAAAATGCAAAGTTTCTTTCCTGAATGGAAAAGACTGTGAATATCTGCATGCAAAAATATGAAGTGAACACTATTTCCAAATTAGCAGACTATGATGTATCTGGCCATGGCAGAAAGAGAGGAAAATAACCCTCAAGATATAATACTAGGAGAAAGGTAACTGTTCCTTGTCATACAAGCTATTCAAACCACCCGAAAAGCATCCTCAGTGCTCAAAGCAAGAAAATGCTCAAAAAAATAAGAAAAATTGCAGTGCATACTACATCATCTTAGTATCAACTCAGGCAAGACTTTGCTGCACCTACACAAGACACTTAATACCAGGTGCTTCCCCTTAACTATGAGATGTTGGAGGCAAACAGCACATTTTCACCTTCACAAAAAGCTGCTCTACTGTGGTATCTGTTCTACCGTTTTGTATTTGCTTAATAATTTTGAGAGATACATGGATATATAAATATTTTGGATATTAGTCTTTACAGATAAATTAGGAGAAAAATGAAGGGAAAGTTTGCTTGAGCAGACCATTTAAACACTACCGCAAGCAGCCCAAACACCTCTGTGTGCCCTCAGGGCCTCACTACAGTCTCCCCAGTATTTTTTTACAGGTTTTCTATGCTTCAGCTCCCTGGGGAAAGCTACCCACAAACTGAAGGTCTAAAGTACTTAAATGCAGCAATGAAGCACAGCCAGCACAAAGTGAGCAAGCAACAACATGGAGTCCAAGAGGTGGGCTGGAAGGGGAGTATTTCGGATGAGGCAGAAGACAGCTGTGATGCTCCAACCTGAGCAGGTGCGCAGCACACCTTGTCTGAGCTGTCAGTGCCGCCCACATGTTCCTTTGCCCTTCTCCACATTTCTCAAACGGAGACGCACAAAACCATTTTAAGTGCACTTTTGAAGCGGCCAGGATTGTTCTGTGCTCTGGTTTTGCTGCAATACTTTGAGGCACAGAAGATAATCCCAGACATAACCCCAGAGCCAGAGCACGATGGTGCCCTGTGCTTGCTCTCACCGGGTGATAGCACACCTACCTCTACAATGTCATCGTCAAACAGCAACCAAAAGCCGTGGCTCTTCACAATGGTGATATAATGTCCACGGTTTGGACCACTGCCGGAAAATAGGATTGAAGACTTGTTATTCTTGTACCCACAGAGGCAGGACTCCCGGTCTCCCACGCAATTCCAGCTGTTACTGCAGCGTTAGAGCTCCCGTCTCTCATGGTGTCTAATAGTGCTCATAACATGGCTTAGCTTCTTTGACTTTGCCAAATTGCTTCAATGAATGTTTTTGTCTTTGCTACTTACCACATCCAAGAAATTCAAAACACACACGTTTATTAATATTAATATTTCAGATACCCATTCATATACTTCAAAACACAAAATTAAAAGCGGTTATTTCAATCACTGCTTTGCCGCATTCCCCATTGCTGATCAAAACTGTTAATAACTGTCTGTCTGAAATACTTATTTGTACAGAAGGTATTTTTTTTTAATTGTTAGCGTGGTTTCACCTATGGCCGACTGCAGACAGACTGCCTGCCTCTTCCTGCCACTTTTCCAGGGGCAGTTGCCCAGTCTGATCCTATTGTCTATATCATAGAATCACAGAATCATAGAACAACCAGGTTGGAAGAGACCCAACGGATCATCCCTGAAGGGAAGAAAATTTGATTTGCCAATCCAAAGAGATGGATCTGCAGAGTAAGGGCAGGCAGACTACCCTGAAAAGGTGGCAGCAGGGAATAGGAATCTACATGGATGAAAATGTACGAGCTCCCAATCTCCTCACCTCAAATTCAGAGAGACCAGTCCAAGGACACAGCAAAATAAAAAAAGCATATTCTCCCCGTCTTGACTTTCACTTTTTACTCAGTATCTATGCAAGGCTTTAAACCAACCTATATTTGTATCAGTTTAGCCAAAAAAAGAATTACTGATACATACATTACTTGCCACAGACAAACTTCTTTGCTCACAGCAACTAAATGACACGTAGAATTATATGGGTGAAGTATCTAAAACAATTTTGAGAACTCAAGTTTTTAGAAAACAGAGTTTATCTTAGGTCTTCTGTAAGATCTGAGTAATAACGGAAACTAGAGGAGTCACAAGGCTCCTAAAAGCCCCACATAAGACAACATTTGAAGAAGTAAAACCAAAGCTATTTAATACACCTCAGTTACTAATCACCACTGTTAAAACATGTAAGTATAGTTACAGGTAGAGCAAATTCAGAATCTACAAAAGAAAATGCATAGGAGGAGATTTTAACATGATAACAATAAATAAAAAATAGCATAGCTGTACCCTAACAGAGATCACCTGGAACTACCTGTAGTTTATTTATACTAAACCTACGCAATGTTAAGGCGATTAAATTGTCTTGCTCGTGTCTGTAATAACTTATTACTTTGAAACTCACACTTCTAGAAGGCAGCAATAAAATTTTTTTTGCATCCATGACTGCTTTTTCCCCCTAAAGGTGCTTATTTTTTTTTCCTCTTTGCTACTAAAACCAGAATTAAACCCACTACAGCAACAACAGGAATTTAATCAACAGATCATTTCAAACAATCAACGATTCACAGCTTATTCCACAAGGTGGCACCAGCTTCTACAAAACCCACAACGGTTTAGCAAGTACCAAAGTGAGATTTGCAACTTCATTCTATCTTAGTAACTGTTTTCCCAAGATGTGTTTTTATTTCATTTAGCTTTCCTGGAAAGCAGGGCTAGGGGGAGGTGGTTTCTTGGTTTTGTTTGTGGTATTTTTACAATCGTTCTTACTTTGCTACAGCTCAAAGAAACAACTTGTCTGACTGGCAACCATGTTCGAAAGCTGATAAAAAAGCAAACCTTGGACTGCGTACTCAGAAAGGAAAATCTAATAAGAGTAGAAAAAAGAGGAAACTATCTGAGAAGCAGCTGTGATGCTGCTCACCGAGCTCCCACATCGCCAGTTGCTGCAGTGCTACAACACGGCATATGGATGATAGAACTTTCAAATGTCAAGAAAAGGCATTTAAGGCCCAGAAAGCACAAACCCCACGTACCTGCCACAGTGAACAACCACAGCCACAAGGTCATACATTCTGTCAGGATTTGTAGCGTCTCCTGAAGTGTTGAAGAGCCGGAGCTCCAAGGGAAAGACTACACGGTAGGAGAGTTTGGTGTATCGATGCAGCTGGTCCATGTATTTGAACCTTTTTAAGTGCAGAGCTAGGATCATGGGCAACTTTTTCACTCTCATTCTGAACCAAAAAATACATAAAAGGACAGGATATTAGCAGATCACCTAAAGCAAAGCTTTGTTCAAGAACAATTTCAGTTTAAAAGGCATAGAAAATGTTGATGAGGATTTTGAAGGCTGCTTTCCTCAAGCACGCTTCAGTGAGGATGGGCAATATTTATTCTGAAAGATTAACCACGCATCTGACATCTGAATGCAGGACAACAGCCTACGTTGAAAACATCAAATTTTCAACATATCAGTGGGAAGAAAGAGATGGAATAAATCTGCCTTGCCGCTCTGACAAAGTATGAGATGAGCAATAAGATTTTTGGATACAGTATTCATAGTGAAAGCATATGGGATTGTTTTCAGTGGCTTTAAGCTGATTAAAGCTCACTGGGGAAAATGTCTGGAAGTGCCAGATAGAAACTCTTCAGGGAGGAATACAAAATGAACCTCTTCATTTCTCACTGATGAGGTTGCCACAAAGTTACTCGGTCTCTCCCCTTACTCACTTCCCACCAAACGTACCTAAAGAGCCTCACGTTTTGCTTGCACTCAATTCACAAGGTCGGCTCTCCCAACAACTGTCCATTTTATAAGAACATGTGCATTACCCTGAGTTTTTGACTCTTACCTCTTCTGTGCTTCCTGCTTACTGCGGCACTGCTCACAGTAGTACTTATATTCGCTGCATAGAGTTTCAGTGTTACTAAACCCTCTGTGGAAAGGGAAGAAACGGAAAGAACAATAAGTAGGGATATTCAGTCAGACCATCCAGTTAAAAGTTACTGCTAACAATACTGAAAACCCCCAAACTATACAGAGAAGATGAAATTCCACTTATTCATATTGCTCACGCCTCCCACGCACATTTTAGGTGTATTTGTCCCAGTTTCGGGATACAGTACTGATGTGCAGCTGGAAAAATCTGGAAACCATAACCCCTAAGTGTTAACTGCAGACCTTCTGGGGCAGCAGTCAAACCCAACAGGTAACAAACAGCAACAAGGTGACTGAGTTCGTTTCCAGAGGCCCTTCTGTTTCCTTCGGTGGCAGACATCAAATATTCAGACAATACATATATATAACCATGAGCCACTGCTGAGACAAAGTTGGGATCATCTTTCAGCCCTAAGCAATTACACAGCCATTATGGGCTATTAAAAAGGCAGATGCTACACGCAACCTGCAGTATCCTAGCAGCTGATCGGCCAGCAACTACATGGAGCAAAGTTCTATCAGCAAAAAAGGTTGACTGCAAACATCAGGGCCAGATAACTCAAAAGCAGCAACAACATTAAAAAAACACAAAAAAATTTATTACAAATCTAAACGTAGCATGTTTAATTTTGTTGAAACCGGACTATGAGATATAACAAATTACAATCCCCATAAAAAAAAGTGGAAATCAATCCTACTAAGGCTACTAAGAAATCACCACACTCATTAACTACTAAAAACCACTGAGGACCAAGCAGCTTCCAAATCCCACGATAAAGGCAAACCGAACAGCACTCTGAAGAGAATATATTTTACCACAAGTCACTGCCTACAAGTGTTGCGCACTAGAGCAACGATGCTGAGCCCTTCCCTCCCGACCAAGGGCAGGTGTGTGCTCTGTTCACAAGTACCTTCACTTACCTTAGACAGTGTGTAATTGATGTATTTTGTTCTACATCAACTGACAGATCCAGAAAGTCCTCATCTTTGCTACTAACCTTAAAAAGAAATAAGAAGGGATATTTCATAACAGCTTAGAACCGGCAAACTTCTTTTAACCGTTTCTGGAACGGTGCAGTGTTCTTGTTGCAATAGAGAGCTTCATGATAAAAAATACACAACACAGAGGCCCTTTCTTGAGGTAAATGAAAACTGAAGCAATCATATGATGTAATGTTACAAGCCAGAGAGCAATATTAGAAAACAAACCACTAAAACTCAGAAAAAAAACCCCACCAAAAATCCCCAAAGCCCAAAACTTTTCTGGCAAAGCATCTCTCCCCATTAAGGCTTCTTTCGCTAGCAAAACACGTGTTTTTAACCCCTCAGAGCTCTCTGAGCTGGAGAAGCTGTAACTGTATCCCACTCTGCTTTGCAGACTGACACAGCTTCCTGCTGCATTTCGGAGTTTAACAGTACATACTTGTAGGAAACACAGAAACAGGCAGATGGGTTTTCAATGAAATGGGTAGGCAGTTAGGAAAACCATCTTTCCATTTGTGAAACAGTCGCATTTAATTTCAAAATTCTTGAGACAGACTCATATTAATGTCATTTTTAAAGCTCCTCTTCAGCAGATAGCCACAGTTTTAGATTTAAAATGCCAAGAACGGTTGTGTCAGTTGTGATCACTTTTCTTTTTAACTCTCGTCATCTGGGTTTTCATTTTTTAGAAGATACTACATTAGACGTAGCGCACGGATAACTAGAAATTCCTGGTCTAAAGGGGTTCTTTTGTTCTCACATAGAGAGGCTATGGATCAACACCAGGAAGCACAGACTGCTAGTTCAAGAAATCCAGATAATCCCACAGTTAAATAAATAGCGAGCAACTCTCATGTAGAAACACAACATAAACTATCAGTCACTGACACAGGAAATCACATGAAGACAAAAAGGCAGCTCATAACAGCCAAGTGCCAACTGCCTCGATGGAAACAGGTAGGAGGAACAGAAAAAACACTACGCTTTTTCTGAGAAACATACCTTAATGAGTATTGGTTTGAACATAGAGGTGATACAGTCATAAAATAGGCTATGCTCCATATTTTAATAGAGAGAGTGCAATTTCATCTAGCCTAATAAATGAAAAAGGGTGCACAGTATCAGGGAAAATGATCCAGAACCTGGGAAGGATCTAAGAGGTTTGGTTTTGTTTTAAACGTACAGCCTCACAGTTAAGACATCTGGTTTCATTGGTTAGTGTTCCTTGGAAGATTTCATGGACCCACGTCAGATCAGTCTTGTCTCCTTCGTCGCTCTCAATGCTGCCATTTTGCAGTTTGCCATTCTGCTTCTCCTGCTTTTTCTCTTCTTGTAGCAAGTCAGCAATAGTGTTAAGTAGGTAGTTTAGGAATTCATGTGCATCCTGCTGCATATAATTATCAAATAATTCTGTAAAGCAAGAGATCAAGGAGAATGAAAACACAAATGCTTCACCATATCAAGTTACTATGCCTTCAGCAATCAGTGTGTGCCCTCCCCCCTTCTCTACCCTATTATACAGGGCTGGATTAGCTGCTCTGTTAAGAGCATTTGAAGAACTGTACTTTGAGGCTCTCAACAGATGTGGGGTTACCTTCACCTACTCCTCAGGCTGCGAGAAACAGGCAGCTGAAAAACAGCATAAAGGAAGCCTAGCTTGGGCATTTCTTGAAGCTGAAGAAAACCATGATTGCTTTTTAGGGTTTTTTGTTGGTCTTTTT
Organism: Piaya cayana; assembly: GCA_013389865.1. Classification (NCBI taxonomy): domain Eukaryota; kingdom Metazoa; phylum Chordata; class Aves; order Cuculiformes; family Coccyzidae; genus Piaya; species Piaya cayana. The sequence continues at coordinate 18,375 of WAAB01001749.1, forward strand.
TTTTTTTTTTTTGCCTTTTGGGGGAAGAGAAATAAAGAATTCAGATACGTTGCCTTTGGCCATTAGTTCATTAAGTCCAGCATCAAGGGGCAAAAATCCCCTCCTATAAATTTGTTATCATTTCAAGTTCAAGCAGAGATGATAAACTGACACACAGAACTCCTCCTGACAAAGCAGCCCTGGGAAATAACCTCTAGTTCTCACCATAAGGAATTTATCCTAATGTAAGAAAGCAGTCTAAGGGCAAGTACATTTCCTTAGCGGTTTTAACGTCAAACAGCTCTGGGAGGTCTGGTTAGCCCACAACAATCTCTAGCAAAGCCCAGGCTGTGCTGCCTTGCAGAGCACAAGGCCGGTGTGGAAGAACTGGAGAGCTGAGACTCACACACATGCTCTGTACACGGTCTCAGCAAGTACAGTAACAGAGATAGCCAGATAATCCTCTGGCAACACAGCTCGGCTCTGGTATCATCTCTGCTCCTACGCTACAGAGGTGCTGAAATTCACACCACAAACACGCGTTCAAAAATCTCCCAGCAATCTGTTAAAACTTAGCAATCTGGACTCACTTTAAAAGGAAGCTGTGTTTATGGTTTATACTCTTAAATCTCCATTGCTTAAATTTGCATTAAAATGTTATCTATTCATTTACCATTTTCTTTCCTTAATCGGGAAATAAATTTCTTGGGTGGGATGACTCCCACCTTCTTCTTTTGCGTGGCGATGCTGTTGAAGAGATCAGAGAGGCACGTCAGGAGGCTTTCCTTCTTTCGTGGCTGCACTTTGTATGCCAAAACTTTTTCCCGAAACGGACGACAAAAATAAAGTGCCTGTAAGACTGAGTTGCAGTAGCAGGTATTGCCGAACTGGTTAAAACAGAACAAAAGGAAAACAGATGTTCTCATATTAGGTCTGTTAAAAAGTAACAAGAGAAAGAGGTTCTCATTAAGAACGTCACATAGGGAAAATGGAAAAGCAGTCTGTCAGAGGTCATTTTTTGGGAAAACATGAGTAGGCATAGTGTAAAACTCATCCTTGTATCAGCACAGCTGGTAACAGCAAGCAGAGAGACAACAGTCACAGTAATACCAGGCTCAGAGGAAAAAAGCAGGAAACCACTGCCAAAAAAAAATCCAATTGAGGGCTCATCACAAAACCAAAACTTGTGAAGATGCAGCACGCTGCTCCTCCCGACAGGAGAGATCCTGCTGCCACTGGTGTGGAGGGACAATACTGCGGAGCAGAGGGACAAGGAAACACAAAGAGAGAGCGTCTGTCAGTATCCCTGCGGCCCAATTGTGTTACAGCACCAAGAGATCAATGCGTGAATCCGCTTGTCAGATTTGCCTGTGTCAGACACACAGAGACCTGCTTGGAGAGAGCGAGCACGGGGTCTGCTGAGAATTTCCTGTTTACAGTGAGATGTTACCAGAGGGACACGATGCAGGGAAACGCACCGAGCAGCTGCTTTACATCTGCCCCGTCTGACAGCAGGGTCAGCCCCGAGAGAGGAGGGCAGCGATAACAGCTTCCAGAGGCGCCGTTCCGCAGTACTGAAAAGGAAAACGCTTGGAGGGCGGAGAGGGTAGAGCATCATCTACAAGAAATACACTGTGGGGTCTGAGCTCTTCCTTTGCCATTTATTGTGCAACTGTATTCTGTAATGCTGCTGCTTCGAAAAAGTGAAACACATTCTGGGTGTGCCAGTTCCTGATATTCTGGTGATGACATTCTGCATCAGGTGAGCATCGAGAACTAAATATTTTAAATAAACAGAGCAAGCACGCAAACCTGACTACAGAACACAGGCTGGTTTGTTTAACAGCCACTACTGCGCACCAAACTTTGGTGTGATCGCCAAATCAGAACGATTGTAAGTTAATAATCAGTTTGCTGACTGAACTAGAAAATTAACAGCTCCTATGGCTAAAAAGGTTACAGCATTACAGGCACATTAACGCTGATTTGCACCACATGCAAACAACATGGAAGAACAGTTAAAGCTTACTGACATGAGGAAAACAAATATGCAAGCTGAACAAACATGAAGCAGGACAGAACCTGATATGCTTGTTAGTGACCTAAGAAAACAAGCAAGCATAATGCTAAATAAATCTACGTATGAGTCAAAATAGGCAAGAGAACTACCAAAAGTCATGGAATCATAACATGGTTTGGGTTGGAAGAGACAAATGTGGGCAGGGGCACCTTTCGCTGGACCAGTCTGATTCTATGTTATTGTTTGCAGATGAAGTATCCAATGTATTTTTGAGGTACACATTGCATTTGTCTATAATAAGCATAGAAAATTAACAGTCAGAAGAAACTAGAAATTAAGGCTTTTTAGGGGAAAAAAAAAGGTCATGATGCATCTGAAGCCCAAAATGTTCAGAAAGCAACTGGTTAGTGAGATATCAGGCCTATATTCATGGAGAAATTCAAAAAGCATTAAGCCAACTGGTTATACATGTCCTGTGTATGTGATGCTACTCACACAGAACCAAACAAAATGGAAGAGTTAAAGGAGCGCCACCCAAATAGCTTTAAACACTCCTGTCAGTGAGATGCAGGTTGCTTGGCAGCCATCAAAGTGATCCAGTGAAAAATTCACTTCACAGCATGCTTTTGGTTTTAACAATGTCCTTCTAAACCGTATTTCAGCTCTCTTTACTCTTTGTAAAGGTGGTGACAAACAAAGTGGAAGAACTCTTACTCCTGAAAACCAGAGATTGCCTGTTAACACTTTAGATGTTTCACTGCATGCCAAGTGCTGTACAGAAAACCCAAATGATGCATTTTATTTCAGTGATGCAGACTTTTTCCATGTTACTACAAAATCCTTCTATCTCTGAGCAACTCCAGGCCTTGGAAACCTTCTGAATATCTCACTGATCTAGTCTTTTCTAGAGAGAGTTCTTCATAAATAAACAGTACTCCAGAGCAACATCACTCTTCTAAACTGCAGTCGATTTGCATTTAGAAGTACAAAGCAGTCAGATCTTTTCAATCATGATCTCCGCTAGGAACTCTTCAGGAAAAGACAGGGCTCTGGCCATTTGTGTCTGACAGAGCCCCAAAACCAGGCTGGCAACGCTGCTCCCAGCGGGCTGGTGAACATTTCCAAACCTGGTCCTACATGTATGGATAACACACAAGGAGTGTATCAAGTCTAATGTGACCTATATCACTAAGGAAAACCAGATATATACATGTTTTAAAATCTTTTTTTTGTTGTGGTTTCTCTGGTATAAATAAATATTTTAAATAGATGTCAAAACATAGGGGAGTTTGCTTAAAACTGACTGCACTGAGAGTCAATGTTACCCAGTTTTGTGGGAATTTGGACAATGTTACCCTTACAATATAAAGTTTGAAGGCTTATTTTAAGACAGAAGTGAAAACGGATCTGAAATTCTAGAATGAAGACATCATCCCATCCCTCCTGCACTTCAGTTCAACATTATATGACTGCTGAACAGGTTGTTGGCAGGAGCAGGCAGACCCTTCACCCATCTCCTGTCAGGGCTCTGCAGGCAGGTTGGTTCAGCTCACCCAGCCAAAAAGACAATTAAACAAATAAATGCAAAGCCTCTGTCGTCCCCAGGTTGAACACCTGATTCTATTTGCAGCGCAACCACACATTCTGACGCTGAAGCCACGACGCTGCCCTCTTTAAAGTGCTCCAACTTCAGATCATGAAAGAACTGGAAATAACCTAGGGAAGAGCTCTGTAGAACAATAGCAAGAGCAGGATAATCCTAAAGAAACTGGTTGCAAGGAATAAAGCACAACAGTATTAGTCATATTCTGTCCTTCAAAACAGAGTATGGATGTGGTTAGAATAATGCTGGGTATTTTTAGAATGCTATTTTTCCTCTTCACGCTATTCATCGCTCTGCTATTTCTGCTACAACTGGAGATGCCTTCCATTTTTCTCATTGTGGTGCAAACCTCAGCAGCTTTGGAATGGCCATTAACACCATTCTCCAGGAACACAACTCCGTGTGTTTGGATAGCTTGGTGTCCAAGAACACAAACCGCTAGACACCCATACAGAGGGCCACTAAACGAGTTTGCAACAAGCTGCGACAAACACCACTTTGGTAGCTCTGTTAACCTTATTTGGCGCGTCAGAAGAGAGATCGTCTCACTTTGCAGCCCTGTGCACCCAGATGACCAGCAGACAGCAGCACTCTGATTTTTCAGTGATTTTTCGGCCAAAGTTGTATCCTCACAGCACAAACACAAAGCCACAGAACCATGCTCCTGTTCACCAACTTCCTGCACTCACTGGTTTAACTTGTTCAACTGGCACATTAGCGACTGGCACAACCACTGCCCTTCTCCACCAGAACACTGGCAAGATCAGCATCAATGCTCTGCTCTCTCAATCCTTAATTTAGTCAGACAATTCTTTTAGCCCACAGACCCCAGTTAAGTCAGATCTGAACAAACAGACAGATACAGAAAATACATGTTTTCAGAAGGACTCGCTCTTACACAAGGCTGTCAGAAACAAAAAGGATTATAACATGTGAGAGTATTATCAACCCTGTCAGTGTCCTGGCTACATTCTCTTACAGGAGAGCTCCCACTGTCCTCACCAACAATGTCTTTATTAGAAAAGTAACACATTTTCATTTTAAAACCTTAAGGCTCTCATACACTGCAGCACCAGCGTAAAATGAACTCTTTCTTCTCGACAAGAGCTTATGATCAACAGACACACTTTATTAGTTAATGTCCTATTCAGCTGTATTTAGAACTCTAGAACTAGAAATGCACCTGAGCAGGAAGGTTTCTCTCTAGAAGCCGTAATAAATACACTTATTTTTCTGTATTTAAGATGAATTTTATATCTTGGTTACACAGCACCACAGTACAGGGTGCAGTGTATGCAGAGTCCCAGTTTAAGTTAGAAGTGCTCACAGATAAAGTTCTAACAGAAAATCCTGTTAAATTCAAAATGAGGATATGAATTAAAAGGCAGCATTTCAAACAGAGAAAATTTACTTACATTGACCAATCCAAAATAATGCTCATTCACAGGGAACTGCTCAGGACCAATCTCTTTCTCCAAAGCTGAGGCATTGGCGCCCTGCAAAGAAACAGTGTGGTTATGTTAGCAAAAAGAACCCACCTAAACAAATCCAACACAATTCATCTCTCTCCCATAAAAAGAAGCCAAGAAGTTACCTCCAATGAGAATTAGCACCTCGTGCATCCTCTCTTCCTCAGAATGAAATCAATATGACGCTTTACTGTTATAAAAGGTACCACGTTTTCACTTAAAAAATGAACTTCATTCCCCGGAATTGAACAGAAGGGGGTTTGTATTGAAATCGATTTGAAAATGAAGAACAAGAAATTTGTTCTCACTTCAGACTCCAGGTTAGTCACAGTGACTTAGCAACACCAACTGAAATTTAGTCAAGAAAACATTGTGAAAACAGAGAAACTTACACCAGACAGAGAACTTCCAAACCTGGACAACAGGAACAACACGGGCTGCAAATCCCAGGAAAGAAAAACTTCCTTCATGCTGCATGTTGCATGAGAGGATGATTTGGTTGTCGGTGAATTGCATCTCATATAAAGAATTCTCGAAAACATCTTGCCTTCACTGGCACTGGAAACACTGTAATTTTCTAACTGTATTTCTGGAATGTACTATGGACAAGCGCAGTGTGATTAAAGACCCTCATACTTTAAGGACGATGCACTAAGCTCGCAGTGCATTTTGACACATCTCTGAGTCGCCAGCAGTAGTGAGGATAGAACTTACTATTTTAGATACCACTGAAATATAGCGCTACCCATCCATATGGTCTTATTTGTCACATGGAACGAGAACCAGGGCATACCAGCACTTCAGTTGCCATTTTAACTCTGTCCACTTCAAATTCAAAGTGGCCTATGCGTCTCCATTTTTTCCCTTCTTTTTAATCTACCCATGTCTTACAGCTCAGCTCCCACTTGGGACTTGGTACCTTCCCTCTCACTGCTCCATCTTGTTCACTAACATTTCCTGCTGATCTTCCAACAGTCTCCAGCTGCATCTGTGCTGTTACCTAAGGAGCTGCCACCGCTCAATGCAGAATCCAAGCACTTAGGAGCTTTCGCTTCTGTTTCAAATATCCAAGCTACTCCACCTACAGCCTTCTGCAAAGAAAGCTCCTTCTGCACCGGGGGGACATCTTAAAGTGCCTTGGAAAAGCATGAAACAAACAAACATTACAGTTCAGCAAAATTCAATTCATCTATTTCCCTGAAACAGGTAATGGTTTTTAATCACTGATACTTTAATCATTTCCATTAGTATTCTGCTATTAATATAAACCATTGACAAGTAGAGGCTGCACAGACAGGTCAATCTCGATTGTCTTTAATAAAGAAATAACTAAAAATTTCCTCAGAAACAGTAAAGAAACCAAAAATTAACTTAGTTTAACAGGAGGAATGGAAACTGTAGCTGCTCTCCCAGATCAGATTTACAGTGAATAACATCAAAAAAGACAGAAAGAGGAAGGCTCAAACTTGGGCACTATAAAAACCACAAAACCATTCACTAGGTGCTGACAGATTTACAAGCAAGACTCTCCACAAGCAGCAATTACACAGGCATTTTTGAGGCATCAGTGCCAGTTCAAGCAGCTTCTCTCATTCGACTCCCTACATCCTTGCTTCTGAGTACCTCTTTTTCCCCTCTGCTCTCTCCCTCCAAAAACCCAACCCAAACCCAGACACAAGAGCCACCTGCAAGGAAGAACTGCCTACGTGTCTCTCTCCAAAAAGCTACTTCAGGTCCTCACTCGTGTTGTTCAATCAACACTCACCGTGAGGAATAGCGTAAGAGGGGATCACAACCCACATGCTAGGTAACTGCAGAAAAGACGATGCTGGGTTTGAAAGATTTCCAGTCTTGAAATCATTACTGACTGCTCAGTGAAGTTCCATTACTCTTACATGCTGCGTAAAACCAATAAAGGGATACGTGTAAAACCTGCACACTTGTGAAGCTCAGTTGAAATGTCTCTGAACAGCTGTCACCCCTCCTCCGCGATCTCCAACACGGCACAGGGGAAGCTGTAGAGAACCAGACAATGATCACAGGAACCCGACCATACAGAACTACAGAACCTACCATAGATCAGTGCCGCAGTTCCACAGAGCTGCAAACCCACATCTCCAGCTATCCCCCCACTTAACCTGACGGGCTGCATGTGTCTCTTTTTCAAGAGCTGCCCTGTATCTACTGCCCTAACTTTGTACATTTGGGTGAGTTACCTGCAGGGGCAGATAAAGAATGAAGGTTTCCTCAATAAACGAAATGCTACAGGTGAAGTCAATCAGCCACAGGAGCTAAATTAACCTAACACTTAGCTGCAATGTTTCTGAAGTTTCTTGTCCAAGGACAGGCTCCCAAGCAACAGGACCAGCGGAAATGGCCTCAAGTTGCACCATGGAAGGTGTAGATTTGGTATTAGGAAAAAATCCTTTATCAAAAGAATGGTGAAGCACTGGCAGAGGCTGCCCAGGAAATAGTGGAGCCTCCATCCCTGGAGGGGTTCAAAAACCATGTAGATGTGGCACTTGGAGACATGGTTTACTGGGCACAGGGGGGCTGGGCTAACAGTCAGACTGGATTAATTGAGAGGGCTTTTCCAACCTCAATGATTCTATGACATTTTAGATTAGCATTCCAAAATCACAAAAACTGGACTCAAAGTAATCATGGGAAGAATCAAAATTACAAACTGGCCATAAATAGTTCCAAAGATGCAAACTTACCAGTTGTATAGTACCCAACAGACTAAAGAGGCCCTAGGAAACACACATGCCCAGCACAAAACGATGAAATAACCACACTGCATATGGCAGAGGGCAATTTCACACAGGAGGCACGTCTGCGACAGCCACATTACACCAGGCAACAAGGGCATAAAGAAAACACCCCTTTCTGGTGACAGCCCAAACTGGCCTTAGCCACGTCTCCAGATGGCAACACAGGACACATTTGTGAGGGCAGCTGCACACCGGTGTTGAAGTTTTACCACTCACAACCCATAATCTTTGTAACAAAACCTGCATATAGCAAATGAACCAACTGGAGAGCAAACCCAATGCAGCATGAACCATGTCTCACTGTAGTAAAAGCCTAATAAGCAGCTTTGTTCTCAGACTGATAGGAATTATACGCATTTTCCACCCCTGCTGCAAGATTTTTCCATCTGGATAAATACTTCTGCCTCACATCACACACACACTTGCTCCTGAGTGACAATAAACACTTCATAATTTTGGAAAGATAAAAGGCACATTTCTCATCTGNATTTCCATTAGTATTCTGCTATTAATATAAACCATTGACAAGTAGAGGCTGCACAAACAGGTCAATCTAGATTGTCTTTAATAAAGAAATAACTAAAAATTTCCTCAGAAACAGTAAAGAAACCAAAAATTAATTTAGTTTAACAGGAGGAATGGAAACTGTAGCTGCTCTCCCAGATCAGATTTACAGTGAATAACATCAAAAAAGACAGAAAGAGGAAGGCTCAAACTTGGGCACTATAAAAACCACAAAACCATTCACTAGGTGCTGACAGATTTACAAGCAAGACTCTCCACAAGCAGCAATTACACAGGCATTTTTTAGGCATCAGTGCCAGTTCAAGCAGCTTCTCTCATTCGACTCCCTACATCCTTGCTTCTGAGTACCTCTTTTTCCCCTCTGCTCTCTCCCTCCAAAAACCCAACCCAAACCCAGACACAAGAGCCACCTGCAAGGAAGAACTGCCTACGTGTCTCTCTCCAAAAAGCTACTTCAGGTCCTCACTCGTGTTGTTCAATCAACACTCACCGTGAGGAATAGCGTAAGAGGGGATCACAACCCACATGCTAGGTAACTGCAGAAAAGACGATGCTGGGTTTGAAAGATTTCCAGTCTTGAAATCATTACTGACTGCTCAGTGAAGTTCCATTACTCTTACATGCTGCGTAAAACCAATAAAGGGATACGTGTAAAACCTGCACACTTGTGAAGCTCAGTTGAAATGTCTCTGAACAGCTGTCACCCCTCCTCCGCGATCTCCAACACGGCACAGGGGAAGCTGTAGAGAACCAGACAATGATCACAGGAACCCGACCATACAGAACTACAGAACCTACCATAGATCAGTGCCGCAGTTCCACAGAGCTGCAAACCCACATCTCCAGCTATCCCCCCACTTAACCTGACGGGCTGCATGTGTCTCTTTTTCAAGAGCTGCCCTGTATCTACTGCCCTAACTTTGTACATTTGGGTGAGTTACCTGCAGGGGCAGATAAAGAATGAAGGTTTCCTCAATAAACGAAATGCTACAGGTCAAGTCAATCAGCCACAGGAGCTAAATTAACCTAACACTTAGCTGCAATGTTTCTGAAGTTTCTTGTCCAAGGACAGGCTCCCAAGCAACAGGACCAGAGGAAATGGCCTCAAGTTGCACCATGGAAGGTGTAGATTTGGTATTAGGAAAAAATCCTTTATCAAAAGAATGGTGAAGCCTGCCCAGGGAATAGTGGAGCCTCCATCCCTGGAGGGGTTCAAAAACCATGTAGATGTGGCACTTGGGGACATGGATTATTGGGCACAGGGGGGCTGGGCTAACTGTCAGACTGGATGAATTGAGAGGGCTTTTCCAACCTTGATGATTCTATGACATTTTAAATTAGCATTCCAAAATCACAAAAACTGGACTCAAAATAATCATGGGAAGAAACAAAATTACAAACTGGTCATAAATAGTTCCAAAGATGCAAACTTACCAGTTGTATAGTACACAACAGACTAAATTGATCCTAGGAAACACACATGCCCAGCACAAAACGATGAAATAACCACACTGCATATGGCAGAGGGCAATTTCACACAGGAGGCACGTCTGCGACAGCCACATTACACCAGGCAACAAGGGCATAAAGAAAACACCCCTTTCTGGTGACAGCCCAAACTGGCCTTAGCCACGTCTCCAGATGGCAACACAGGACACATTTGTGAGGGCAGCTGCACACCGGTGTTGAAGTTTTACCACTCACAACCCATAATCTTTGTAACAAAACCTGCATATAGCAAATGAACCAACTGGAGAGCAAACCCAATGCAGCATGAACCATGTCTCACTGTAGTAAAAGCCTAATAAGCAGCTTTGTTCTCAGACTGATAGGAATTATACGCATTTTCCACCCCTGCTGCAAGATTTTTCCATCTGGATAAATACTTCTGCCTCACATCACACACACACTTGCTCCTGAGTGACAATAAACACTTCATAATTTTGGAAAGATAAAAGGCACATTTCTCATCTGGAAATAAAACCTAACTGATGTGGCAAGTGTCCCAAGCAGGAACACTTATATATGACTGGGGAATCAAGAAAGATGTGTCACTTCTGGGGTGCCACACAGAAACTGCTCTGCATCCCACAGGACTTCATACATCTAAAATGACAAGCAAATTAAGACAGTTTGGTAAACTATGACACGTGTTGTGGGAGTAATAAAAAATGTTAAGTGAAAAAATTGCTAATAGACCAACAGAATCTGCTCAGCATGTAACAGCCAAGCAAATACACTTAAATGCAGGTAAACATAAAGCTTAATGCACGAGGTTAGAGCTGCCTTCTCACTGCTAGCGCAGGACAAATAAATACATCTTAGAAACCCCCAGAAGCCAGGAGATTTCTTGGAGGCCCAAGGAAATGCTCTCAAGGAACTGCTCTGCTGTTCCGGTTCAGGAAGAGCAGAGGAAAATTTTCAGTACACAGCTCTGCGATCAGAAACAAACCACAAATTTATACAGTCAACACATAATTAATTACCTGACAATTAAAACACCCCCTGGTCTAACGAAGCAGTGAGACTGTTTTCTTTATGCAATTAGGCTCTCCGAGATGCAGATTTAACACTTCCACACTGGTGGCGGAGGTGACAGTAGAAGTTTCAGCAACTTGTAATCAGGATTTGTAATTTTTTAGAAGTTCCTGTGACTGTAAGTGATGTCTCAGAGGTCAGCTGCACTTTTCAGAGCTTCTCTATTCCGTTCACACCCCTGCTGGCAGAACCGACTTGGAATTCAGAGAGGGAGAAAGCTCATCTTGGTGGTTGCTGCAGAGCCAGCACTACTAGCCAAAAAGAAAAATGGGAAGGTGCCCAGTTCATCTGACCCAGCTCTGATTGAGCAATTCAGTACAACAGGCGCAGCTAACGGTGACCCAGACCGTCACAGCACACTGGCAATGCAATATTTCTGTCACAGCTGCAGTAATTTTACTTTATGCATTGTAGCCAGTTAAAAAAGGGCCCTATTCAAGAACATTTGTGCTCACAGAGTTCCATCAGAGAAGAGAAAGAACACCCTTGAGAGAAATCCCAGGTACTGTATTTAAGTATCAAATAAAAGCACAGGGAATTGTTAATATTCAAGTTTTTCCCCATTTTTCACACCAATTTGGTGAGGATATCACACCAACATGAGATACAGATACAGGGAAGCTAGGAGTCACTGAGTAAAACCAATATTTACCCAAGGAACACCAAAAGGTCTGTAAGGCGGGTTTTGTTGAGTTTGGTAAAGCTAAGAAGGATGGTACAGTAAAATGGGATGTGGAAAAAAAAGCAGTTTTCAAAGCTCTCACCTGAAGTAGCTGTCTAAGCAAGTCACCACAGATGAAGTGATCCCACAGTACAGCTGAAATTTGAACTGAATGACCCATCAAAATCTGAACAGAGCTCTAGCAAGTCTTCCAACTTAGGAGCTGTGAGTCCGTTTTCCTCAGTAGAGAAGTCTTCAAGATTTATTTCCAGTTCAACACACCATGCAAGTGGAAAAGATACTAGCAGACCTCTATGTCTTAGTCAGATGACACTGCTAACTGTTTGCATCTCCAGAATGAGCGGAGGCAGAGGTATGCTCAGCCACTGCAGGCTCTCCCAAGCTCTACAAACAGTCTGTGACTACCCCTGCAAAGCAAATGAGTATTTTGCCTGCTCCAGATTTAATTGATTTCAGAAACTGGAAACGTATCAAATGTTTCCATGGGCTGCAATACTTCTGTGCCCTGAAACTTATTTGAATTTGTAATCACTCTTACAGACAAATGGCTCACATCCCTTCTCTGACAAGAGGCAAGGAAGCAGTTATTGGTGGAAGATGAAGAGAAGTTATCACTTTTCTATTTCCTACACATAAGTAGCTTTACAGTAGAAACTGTGCTACAGCCCAGAGTCGAAGAGTTCTGAACAGAAGAACAGCTGGGAGTGATCAATGACAACTGCACAGCTCAGAACATGAACTACAGGCAACTGATGAGAGAAACCCACATGTCCAGCATCCACACAGCTCCTGCTTCAGGTTATAACTTTTTCCCTTCATAGCAAGAAGAATTTTACCAAGTTTCAGTGAAATCCCGATCCTCCACAAAACCTGGCTGAGCAGCACTGGACTGTTATCACACACTAACCAACGCTGCCAGTCAAAGCTTCTTACCCTTAACAAACACTTTCACATTCGGAAGGAATTCACACTTCCACTTGTAAGTACCTACTGTTTGCTCCTTTGAAAGTAACTTTGTAGCCTTGGGAATGGTTACACAAGTAATCCCTCGCTCTCCTGATAAGCATGCAAGCAGGCCTTACGAGGAGGAAGCAGCTGCCGATCCAGCTTCATCAAGAAAAGATAAAAATTAGCACAACACTGGGTCAGTAGCCCTGCTGTTACCCAGAGCTCTGTCAAAAATAATCAGGTCAATGCTGTACAGTGAGCAGAGAGGCACTGAAGCTACAAAATGACGGGAAAAAAATTCCAAAAAGCAGATGATGGGAAAGGGTTCTGAGTGGGAGGATCTCACTGTCCTCTTTGCAGCAGCCTGGAGACCTGGTGTGAGGGAGCAGGGCACTTTATGGCATTTAGTTCTGCTGAGCCGCACTCCTCTCAAGGATGAGAAGAGCAGTGGGAGGGCTCAGGCGGCTGTCCCACAACCCTCAAAGGGGTCACATCTGCCTTCACTGAGTGCTGGGGTGTCTCAAGTTAGCACAGTCCACTCTCTACTAGTGACTGGGGGTACTGCCAAAATGGTAGAAGGGGATGTGTGACACACTTATGGACAGGCTGGAACACAGAAAGAACAGTAAGGTTCAAGAACGGTGCAAGAAGACGCGTAGTAAGTAAAGATACAAAAAAATTATAACCTTTAAAATGGTCATTAAAAGAGGCTAGTGCGAGCAGCATTTTCAATGTGCCCTAACTACACTAACAGAGTTCTGGAAATTATGCAGGAAAATTACAGAATCATAGAATGGTTTGGGTTGGAAGGGACCTCAAAGCCCATTCAGTTCCACCCCTGCCATGGGTAGGGACACCTCCCACTGGATTAGGGTGCTCAAAGTCCCATCCAGTCTGGCCTTGAACCCCTCCAGGGATGGGGCAGCCACAGCTTCTCGGGAAAACTTCTGCCAGTGCCTCACCACCCTCACTGTGAAGAATTTCTTCCTAATTTCTAATCTATTCTCCCTTCCACAATTTAAAGCCATTCCTCCTTATGCTATCAATAGAGGCCCTTATAAAAAGTCCCTCTCCAGTCTTCTTTTAGGCCACCTTTTAGAACTGCAAGCTGCTCCAACATCTCCCAGAAGTCCTCTCTTCGTCAGGCTGAACAACCCCAACTCTCTCAGCCTGCCCTCACAGCAGAGGTGCTCCAGCCCTGCAACACCAGATTGTCTGTGAATTTGTACCCACTCTATAGCCATTACAAGCTCAGCATAATGGGACAAAATACTAAAGATTTGGTTGGTTTCTTTGAAGGACATGGAAAAAGACAGACAGCTAAACAGGCAGTATGCTTATCAAACAAATGCTACTGGAGTTCCCTAAATGCTAGTAAGGATGGAGCAGTTGCTTAAAGGACAAGAAAAGGAAGTACCTAGAACTGTGAAGCCCTTCTTAACTTTAAAAAAACCCCACAACCACAAACTTGCAGTTTGTTTCTGGTTTTAATACAGATCCTGTCAACATCTATCAGAAGTTCAACTAAGTCATAACCATAATCATTTTGGGGTGCTCCAATACTGCAGATGCCCCATTTACAGCTTGCATGTAGACAGCAGGAGATTTTCAGAAGAGGATTCTTAATCTCTGGATGGCATGGACTGCTGCTCCTGAAGTGCAGGACCAATCCCTATCTGTTAGTTTGATAATGTTTAAACTGCAATTTCCTATGACTGCCTATATCGCAGCTGCTTTAGCCCTATCTAAAATACAAACAAGACTAATCTCATCGCCAGATTATCAGATTACTTCTAACAAGCTAAAGAGAATCAGTTATTTTAAAACACTCTCTCTACAGAGTTCATGAAAACCTAAAGATACAGCCTTTCTTCAAGGATAAACTACTATTTTCTTAGCTTAGTGCAAAGTACTTATTTCTGTATTTTATGCTTTTTACCCTAGCCCTTTATCCTTTTCCCATTGTATTTAATATTGTTCAGTTTAAATGAAGTAATCAATGTGTTGGAACTTAGGATAGCTCTAAACTTTAAGTCCAGTTGCATGTACTCTCCAAAGCTGTACAGTATGGTTCATACCACAGCCCATGGAACAGAAATCCTGGATATTTGCTAGCTAGATTTAGCATTTGGGAAAAGCTGGGAAGCAGCTCCAAGTTGTGCAGAAAGACTCCAAGGGACCCCACTATGCAGCCCTCAGGGTTAGAAAAGTCAGTTAAATACACTGCATGACCCCAAGAGTGGTTTTTAAAAGAGTGGACAAATGAGCCAAACCAAAACAACAGAAAAAGGGAAACAGAACAAGTAGGCCAAGCCAGTGCTACCTAAAACCTTTCAGGACAGAAACTGGCACGCGATGGTGCATTTCATAGCCCACCTGCACCCACAGTGCTGTACGAGCCATGAGAACGGTCAGAGCTTCAGGACTACTGACATCCCAAAGCAGCAAGTGCAGAGAGAAACAGAGTTTACAGAACATGCTGCCACAATTTTCTAACCACAGAATTAGAAGTTGCTTACCCATCTCTTAAATCTCCTTGGTTGTATACCACCGAAGTGAGACAGGGAGAGCTGTCAGCTCAGCTGTCACTCAGTACAGTTTAGGGTCAGGAATTATCCCCTTCCCTGCATGCAGGAAGGCTGCCATTTTGGGTACAACAAATTATGCTGAACTGAACTTTGGATTCCAGCACAAAGTGCGCTTATGCAGGTGAAACAAATTGATAGTCTTGAAAGGAGCTGGTAGAAGTGTCACAGGCTTTCCAGGACTCCACACTTCCAAATACTACAGAATCTCTCTGCACAGCTGTTCAGAGCACACTGGGAAGGCTGGCCCAGCCCACAGTTTGGTAGGGAGTAAAGCCTGTGGAACACTATGGCTACTGCCAATATCATGGAGACACCACAGCCATCAGAAAATGCTATATTTCAATATAACTTTACTATTATGAAGTGTTTAAAGCTTGAAGTCTTAATTAGAGCATTTTAAAATAAATTAATGCTGACTGGTTTATAAAGTGCTCATGTAAATGTTTATTCAATCAGGATCTGGTCCTACAAGGCCCACAGGATCCATGCATCACAAAGGCAAAGCAAGGCACACACACTTGCCAGACAGTAATTCTATGCCCTTTAATATCAGGTAGTAAAGGTGGGCTCCAGGAAAATGAAATACAGTAAGGATGCTGGATTAAGGGTAGGAAGTACAGAACTTACTGCCTAGAGTCTCGACCCTGGGATGTGGTCCTGCATGCAACCCCTTTCCCCCTTAGCCACTGTCTCCGAGACTACCAGAGTGCTCACAGCTGGTTCACCCACCCAGGAAGAGCTCCACAAGAGTTCTCCTGACCTCAGGTTTGTCTCAAACAACCAGTAACACACATAAGAGTAGAAGTCTTGCCAGGACAGCTCTCAGGTGTTCCTCAGCTTTGTGGCTCTCTAAAAGAACAAGCACAGACAGATCTACAGGCTCTCTTGAGGTCCAGAGCCTACCAGTCCCGTTCTTTTGTGAGCGGGTGATAAGGACAGACAGCAGAGGCGCAATACTGCAAAAAGTGAGGCAGTGGATGCTGATGGAAGGCAAACCACAACACTACAGATTTATGAACAGGCTGTAAATCCAGCCACAGGGCCCACCAATGGGTCCAAATGTGTATACGGTGACAGCTCGGGACACAAGAGGTTAAGGGGATAAATCACTATGAAAGCAGTTGAAAATATAAAATATGACAGAAAAAAACCTAAACAATGATCTAGAGAGCAGCCCTGTATTTTGGCAACAAGTCCGGGAATCTCCCAAACAGGCATCTGTCAGAGCAAATCCTGAGAGCCAGTTATTTCTTTGTAGGAACAGGATACCAAGTGATGTGCATATAAACACAGGTAGATTCAATGCTTTAAAAGCATTTGCTATAAATCCTCATTATAGAACAAATAAGAAAGATTCAGTAGTAACAGAGCACCTCTTGACCTATCCACACTCTGTTATTCTAATATCTTTCCCCAGGTACTCACACCTCATTTTAAAATCCTAACAGCTCTGCAGCAGAGCCCCTGTGGCACAGGTAACACCTTATGCCAAGAAACGAGCCATGCTCTTGCCCACAGTTTCCTCTACTCTATGACAGAACAAAGTTAACATCTCTCATTTCTTGGAGACAGTGAAGTAATGAAATCTAAAAGTTTCTAGACAATCTGGGATCAAACCAGACCCCAGAACAGCAGAAAAGCTAAGCCACATGGTAGTCCAGGTCTTCGTAGAAACTCCAAAAACCATCGGAAGGCAGCCTGTGCCCTCACCACCTGCACTAGCTCAGAGGGACAGGCAGGGGCTGGCTGTTTTCCACAGGCCTGCAGCTCCAGACAGCTAAAACCCCAAAAACCAGGAGTCAAAAACTTGGAGAGTGCATCACCAGCTACCCACCACACACACTACGAAACAGGAGCAGGAAGAGCACATGGAAACACCTTTCACAGAAGCACCCTATGAACTGGTTTGCAAGGGGTTACATACTTCAGCAAAGCCTTTGACACAGTTTCTCACAGCATTCTGCTGCAGAAACTGTCAGCCTCCGGCCTGGACAGACACACACTCTCCTGGGTGGAAAACTGGTTGGCTGACCGGGCCCAGAGAGTGGTGGTAAATGGAGTTAAATCCAGCTGGAGGCCAGTCACAAGTGGGGTCCCCCAGGGCTCAGTGCTGGGTCCA
>WAAB01001749.1:35786-71604 GCA_013389865.1 Piaya cayana
CCCAGGGAGGTGGTTGATTCGCCTTCCCTGGAGGTGTTTAAGTTACGGGTGGACGGGGTCCTGAGGGACATGGTTTAGTGTTTTGTGGGAGTGGTTGGACTCGATGATCCAGTGGGTCTCTTCCAACCCGGTGATTCTGTGATTCTGTGATATGATTCTCTCACGTTATTCTCCAGCTGGGTTCTAAGCACAAAGATGAATATTTGTTTCCTTCAGCTTAGCAAGGCAAGCACTGCTGGGAACAGAACTCTGCTTAGCTAACATCACTGTTATCCTCCTCTCCTTCCACTTCCTTGGTGACACCTTCCCAGCTATTTCTCTGACAAAGCCAAACCAGAGTTCTACAAACTGAGGTGGAACAGCAGCAGGGCAAACGCTGCACATCAGCGACGTGGAAGCCCTGCTTGAACCCAACAGTCCAAGTTATTCAGGTGGCAAATGGAAATCCATTACAAATGATTCGGTCATCTTTGCTCCAGATGAGGTTAATAATTACATCCACACTGCACTGATTCAGAGGAGTGGAAAAAGACTCCCACCAATTTGTATACTGGATTAGAGCTCCTCAGGCATGTCTTACTGGTTTGTCAAACAATTAGCCACACACCTAGGGAAGTGTCCCTCATCAGCATGCCGGGAAACACCAATATTTCTGCTGGCAGCTTATGACAGACTTTCCACAATCCCAGCTGCCAGAGAGGAAAAGGTCAGCTCTGCGCTTCACACCTTGCTCCATTCCAGTGTTCTGTATCGCTTCTCCAACTAAAATAAAAGTTCTTGTCAATGCAGCAAACCCCAATGGAAAAACTCAGGTCTAAACTGCCTGTGTCAGCCACTTGGAGTGCGACAAGCAAGGTCTGGATTAGGTGAGGCAGATCATGGGAATTCAGCCCTCCTTCCTCTCTCCCCACAGCCAGAACTTTCACATCTGCTCATGGCCATGCACGTGCAATGGAACTACAAAGACTTTCAAACATTTTTTATACAGGAGCTGTGCGTTTTTCATGAAGGGTAATAAAACACCTAAATGGTGCTTTCTCTTTCACCTTCCCAGTTAATTTTCCAGATACTTGCAAAAAGAAAACTAAACCTCCTGGAGTCCACTGCAAAAGTAAGAGCTGGGAAACAAAATTAAGTCAAAGGGATAGAGTAGAGAAGGGGAGCACTTGTTGGAATCTCTTGGCTATGGATCTGCCTTGCCGTGTGGCACCAGCAGCTGTACCAGGCGCTGAATCACAAGTCGAATGAGCAGAGATTTCCTCTGAGTTTCTGACCTTTGCAATGCTATCAGTGCCACATGAACATCGTGCCATTGTAGAAAGAAAGACAGTGCTCACATCAAGGAAATGAAATGATCTTGAGGCATGGGAGAGCCGCTTCCCACTACAGAACCTGGAAGTGATTTCAGAACGGGGTGTGCAGAGGAGTGGGATATCTGAGACAAGAAGTCAGAAACACCAGTTCTGGTGATGCTGGCTGACTGAGGGGCCCAAGAATGCCATAAACTGGTGTTTGTTTTCTAGCCTGAAGCACAGTGCTGGTAAAAAATGCATATTTTACTAAAAAGTGTAAGGTAGTGTACAATCATGATGTATTAACATAATCCTGAAGAAAATAGTTTCCCAAAGGGACTTCATTAATGCATTATGACAAAGCAAACAGTGTTTTTCCTTACTAGACATTAACTAAAGTAGATGCAAATGAACGGTTTCAATTTTAAAATATAGCACTCAGATCTTAATTTTCCTGGGCTCACTGCAGAAAAAACAGTCAGATTGAAAGTAAGTTTATGTAAGCTATACCTGCCCCTAACATAGCGATGCTGAAAAATTCCACGGTATTTGATCAAAGAGCTCTATAAGAAATTTGGGAGCAAGTTTTGTACAATCATTTAGTGCTGGCAGCAAAATATTTTCTGCAGAGAACCGAAAAAGTCAGCTCTCACTTGAAGCAAGACCAGTAAGGAGACCCTGCTTCCCTGCTACTGTGTGAAGAGGCTTTTCCTGAAAAGCCACAGTGCTCCAGAATGGACATGAGCAGGCTACAAATACCAGCTTTGCTTTCCTCTATCATCCCAACCAAAACCAAGGTGAGCACAGGAGTAAACACGAGTCCAAGACTGAGGACGGAGAGCCAAAGACTCTAAAACCAAATCACAGATGCTGGAACGGTTGCATTCATCTCTGGCTACATACGCACAGGAAAATGCCTCGCCTTACATTTGCCCTCTTAATCTAAGGCTCAGTCAGCTGATCTCAGGAATGCATCCAAAACATTACATGGGATTGAGTCAGTTGTCAGCCTCCGTGGCAGAGCTCCACACCAAAGTCATGCCACCTTAATTTCACCTGTGTTTGTGATGGGCAATTAAAAAAATATCAATTACGTCAAAATAAAATCCAGTGAGATTAGTGAAGTATGATGCTCTGGGAAGCCTTGTGCAATACCTAAACTTTAAGATCAGTTATTCATTACCACTAATTTTAAAAATAAATTCATCTCTCTCATTAAGAATATTATCGTGAAACTCCAAACTCCCAGCTCTGTACAGCACCTCTGCAGCCCGGTTCAGCTGGATCTCAAAGCAACCAAACCCAGTCAGTCAGTACTTACAGACAAACCCTGCACCCTTCACACAGGAGTAAAATTGTCTCAGCACATCAGTACTCAAGAGACCCTCTGACGCTGCAACTTATGCTCTGGTTTGCTCCTATTTCAAGTGAGATCCAAAATTGAGAGTTGACCACTTGGAGCGATTTGGATTGGCAGGAAGATGTGTCAGGAGGGTTAGGTTGGACATCACAAAAAGGCTCTTCTCCCACAGGGTGGTGGAGCCCTGGAACAGCTCCCCAGGGGAGCAGTCACAGCAGTGAGCCTGACGATATTGCAGAAGCATTTGGCCAAGGCCCTGGGACCCACAGTGTGAAGGCTGTGGTTGTCCTGTGGAGGGACAGGAGCTGGACTCAATGACCCTTGTGGGTTTCTTCCAGTTCTAGGACTGTGAATTACCAAACACTAAACCTGAATGCCCACTGCCTGACTCTGCACAGGGTTTCAGCAGTTCAGACCCGTGTTGCACCTCAACCTGATCAAAATCCTGATGGTAAGGATCTTTATGAAGTGTTTTGATAGTGTGTCATTAACCAGACGCAATATTTAACTGTGAGTCAGCAGCATTTCAGTGCTAGACAACACCCTTGCTAGCCTCTACTTACACAGCAATGGAACTTCATTAAAAATTCTGCATAATCATGCAATTATCAGTCTCCCTCGTTGGCCACACCGATGATCCCCTGCTATAGGCATCCACATGAAGTGATTGCAGAGCTGTTCTAAACTAGTAAGACAATCTTTAAATCGAGCCTAGTTATCACAAGTGCCTGTGATCTGAGCCAGGAAGAGAACTCAGGTTCAAGCCGCTTCGTTCCTCCCACTCAAAGAAATGCACCCACCTGCTCCAGCTGTGGTCCCGCCAGCAGCTGACACCCCCAGGAGCCCAGCGGGCTCTCCCTGACCCCTGCCAGGGATGAAGCATCGCTGCTCCAACCCCTCAGCCCCACGTCGCGGGGACAGGGACCCCCCTCAGCCCCACAACGAGGGGACAAGGCCTCGCTCAGCCCCACATCGCGGGGACGGGGATCCCCCTCAGCCCCACAACGAGGGGACAAGGCCTCACTCAGCCCCACATCGCTGGGACGGGGATCCCCCTCAGCCCCACATTGTGGGGACGGGGAAACCCTCCTCAGCCCCACGTCGCGGGGACAGGGATCCCCCTCAGCCCCACATCGCGGGGATGGGGATCCCCCTCAGCCCCACATGGTGGGGACGGGGAAACCCTCCTCAGCCCCACGTCGCGGGGACGGGGATTCCCTCAGCCCTACAGCACGGGGACGGGGACACGCCCCTCACCCTCACATAGCAGGGTCAGGGACACCTCCATCAGCCCCACATCGCGGGAACGGGGATCCCCTCAGCTCCATATCGCGGGGACGTGGCCTCTCCCCGCCATGGGCGCCGCTGCTGCCCCGGTGGCCGCTGGCGCCGCGGCGGCCTGTCCCGGCCGGTCCCCTCTCTCCGCCCCCGGCTCTCACCATGGTACAGATGGAGGCGAGTCTCCGGACTGTCATCAGCGCGTCCATGCGCGCCGCGCGGCCGCCGGCCCCGCCGCCATGTTGGGCCGCACCGCCCGACTGACAACGGCAGCGGGGCCGCAGGTGGCGCCACGCACAGACGGCGCCGGCCGCGCACCGCGCAGCGCACCGAGCGTTCCGCGATTTTCCGTTCCCACCATCAGCTCCGCCCAAGGGCGCAGGCAAAGCGTCAGAGAAGAGAATCGCAGAAGCGCAGAGTGGTTTGGGTTGGAAGGGACCTCAAAGTCCATCTGGTCCCACCCCTGCCGTGGGCAGGGACACCTCCCACTGGATCATGTTGCTCCAAGCCCCATCCAACCCGGCCTTGAACATCTCCAGGGATGGGGCAGCCACCACTGCTCTGGGCAACCTGGGCCAGGGCCTCCCCACCCTCACACCAAAACATTTCTCCGTAAGATCTCATCTCAGTCTTCCCTCTTGCAGCTGAAAACCGTTCCCCCTCATCCTGTCCCTGCCTTTCCTGATCCAGAGCCCCTCCCCAGCTTTCCTGGAGCTCTGGAAGCTACTCTACGGTCTCCCCTCAGCCTTCTCTTCCCCAGGCTGAACAACCCCAACTCTCTCAGCCTGGCCTCATACAGGAGGTTCTCCAGCCCTCGGATCATCTCCGTGGCCTCCTCTGGACTCGCTCCAACAGCTCCATGTCCTTTTGTACTTAGGATTCCAGAACTGGATGCAGGAATCCAGGAACACTGCCTTTCCTGAGACTCGGGGGTTGCAAGGACCCGCAGACAGGTTTTTCCAACAACAATGGAGTCAGACGGTGGATTCACAGCATGGAATCCTCTGCTGTCCTGCACGGCATCTCCCTCCTTCAGCAGAAAGAGCTCTTTCAGAGCACTGTGCTGCAAGTGACAATGGTGTCTGTTATGAACCCGGCAGGAGATGAGTGAGAGATGTTGCCAAGGCACCATTGTGCCCTTCACAGAGTGTCTACCCAAAGCAAATGTGTCTCAGGGGTAAACAGCCCTTGGGCAGGCAGGGTGAGCAGAAATGTTTGTCATCTGGTTGAGGATGATTATGGAATTTTGTCAGAACTTGTGTTTTTTGCAGAGCTCCAGAGTGGGGGAAGAGCAGCTGGAAAGCTGCCCGGTGGAAAAGGCCTTGAGTTACTGGTCAGCAGTGGCCGAACATGAGCCAGCAGTGGCCCAGGTTCCAAGAAGGCCAATGGCATCCTGGCTTGGACCAACCATGGAGTGGCCAGCAGGAGCAGGGACGGGATTGCCCGCCTGGACTCGGTGCTGGTGAGGCTGCACCTTGAATCCTGGGTTCAGTTTTGGGCCCCTGAGTGCAGGAAAGACCTTGAGGGGTTGGAGCGCATCCAGAGAAGGGAACAGAGGCGGGGAAGGGGCTGGAGAACAGGGGTTCTGGGATCTGCTGAGGGGCCTGGGGCTGTTTATCCTGGAGAATAAGAGGCTGAGGTGAGACCTCATCACTCTCTGCAGCTCCTGAAAGGAGGTTGGATGGTGGTGGACTCTGGTCTCTTCTCCCAAGTAACAAATGAAAGGACGAGAGGAAATGGCCTCAGGTTGCACCAGCAGAGGTTTAGTTTGGGTTTGAGGGAAATTTCTTCACCAAAAGGGTTCTCAGACACTGATCAGGGCAGTGGTGGAGTCCCAGTCCCTGGAGGGGTTTTAAAGATGTGATTTAAAAGAGGGATCTGGTTTAGTAGTGGACAGGTACAGTTGGACTCGATCTCAAAGGTCTTTTCCAAACAAACAATTCTATGATTCTATAAATTGAGCACCATTGAAAAGTGCTGATGAAGATGCTTGGAGCTCTGTTTATGCTGCGCGTGAACCACACTGTTCGCGGTGACAGGATTCCTTCCACACGCCCCTTCCTCCAGCTCTGTCCTGGTGCGAATATCTGTGGGGAAGGGAGGACAGCTCAGTTTCCAAAGCACAAACTTTTTTTATGAGGCCAAGATGTTTCCATTCTATTTGAGTTGCTTGCCCGCAGCGATGTTCTCTCATACACATTGTACTTTCCACGTCATCTACTATGGGCTCCTGAGGGAGAGTATTCCACAAGCCTTACAAAATATGCTAAAAGTTGAAAGGGATATGTGCTCCTTACAGGGTTTTCATGAACAGCAATGCAACAAAATTAGGGACAGGAAATAAACAGTGCAATCTGTACAGTGTAAAACCAAATTGAACTTTATATTTAAATAGTCACCTCCCTTACATCCCAAAATAGACTCAAATATGATTTATTACGGCTGTTGCAATAGCATTTGAGGATACTTCCTTCCCCTTTGGCCTCTGGATCAGAACAACTCTGTGCTGGGGACAATTACGGTGCTAAAACAGCAGGCTTGTCCCCAAACAAGATCTCCCAAAGTTCTTGCCAAAGCACACGGTCACATTTTGACACATTTGGGACCTCATCCAATTCCACACAAGGTGAAATCCCAAGCACCCCAAGAAAGGCTGGTTCCTCATGCACATCACGCTTTTTCTTTGCCTTTCCCAACTATGAGGGCACTGGGAGCAAAAAAAGGTGGTAAACTCCTACTTTTGTTTAATGCGGTGTGAGAACTGGCCTTTGGGCCCCAAGTTTGCCACAAAGGACAAAGGCAGCCAGACAAAGCTGCAGAGATCAATCTGTTGTTGTTTGGAACACATTCAGGAGCAGGGGATGTGTATGCAAGGTGCCAGCTATGAGTTTTATCCTAGCATCTCCCGAAGTAGCCAGTGTTGCCCAGTGCCACAGTTAGCGTTTCTACTCAGCAGTGAGCTATTCCTCTCCGGACACACCAGCATTATACCAAAATGCTGTGAAAAACCAAGTGGAGGTAAATGTAGCTGTTACAAATTCCTAGATTCATAGAATGTCTTGGGTTGGAAGGGACCTCATCCAATTCCAGCCCCTGCCAGGAGCAGGAACACCTCTCGCTGGATGAGGCAGCCCAAGCCCCATCCAACCTGGCCTTGAACCCCTCCAGGGATGGGGCAGCCACCACTGCTCTGGGCAACCTAGACCAGGGCCTCCCCACCCTCATTGTGAAGAATTTCTCCCTAATGTCTAATCTAACTCTTCCCCCTAGTTCTTTCACTACAGGTCCTTGTAAAAAGTCCCTGCCCAGCTTTCCTGGAACTCCTTTCAGGACTGGAAGCTGCTCTAAGGTCTTTCTGGAGCTTTCTCTTCTCCAGGCTGGACAATCCCAATGCTCTCAGCCTGTCCTGAAGCACCTGTCAGAGGTGCTTCGTTCCTCTGATCATCTCCTCTGTTCCAGCATTCCATATCCTTGTGTTGGGGATTCCAGAACTGGACACAATACTCCAGGTGGGGTCTCACGAGAGCAGAGTAGAGGGACAGAATCACCCAGAAGAAAGTTTTGCCAGCACTAGGCAGAAGGGGAAGGAGTTGCAATAATCACAATTTCCCCAGCATGTTTGGATCTTTGAAAGATTGCTCTGTCTCTGCTCATCTGTACCTCCTTTTGTATGAGGACTAATTATACCCAGTTTTAAAAGCTGTTTAACATCCTCATATGAAAAACACTATGGTAATGGCAAATATTTTTATTTTTAGAATGCCTCATCTCTGAAGATGTAGGAGTGCCAACAACAATAAAAATAGTAAGTCATTAAAAAAACATGGCCAAAAGCAACACAGACCAATAAATAAATCTGTAAAAAGTTTGGTGTGGATATAACAATCTCTGTGCAACATGCAAAGGCGCATGGATCAGCCCGAGGAGCGGTCAGTGAAACCTCCAGAATCATCCAAATGTTTTCAAAGTCGCTCTGCGTTTTGCAAACATTCTCCCTCTAATTTAAGCTATTGTTTTTTTTCCAAGAGAACTTGAATTGAAAACATGGTTTTCTTAGCTAAATAGAAGTCCATTGTGCACAAACAATGATGATTTCTTCTAAAACCAATTCTTATTCAACACACCAAGGATTATGCAGTCTCAGATAGTGCAAATCCTTCTGCATGGCTCCACTCAGGGAAAAGACTGTTCTGACAATGTTGAAAATCAGATAAGGATCAGATAGGGAAACTTCTGGCTTTTCTGTATCTTACTTGAATTCTTTCAGAATCAGAGCCTAAAAGTTATGATTGGAGGGGTAGGGAGGAGCTTGAGAATAGGTTTAAACCTTTGGGGAATATGCTGCTTTCCCCTTCTCTCTGGACAGAGGTTTCTGCACACAGTGGAACCAAGCTCTGTTGAGAATCACAAGAAGCCTGGGCTAGCGCTTAAGAATTTTTGGTTGAACTGTATCAGCGAAGGAACTAGAAATTGATTGGTCTGCTTCCAAGATACAGTCTGAAACTGCTGTTACATTTGTTTTAAGCAGCCAGAAGCCATCAAAGCTGCCAAAAGCAGCAGTTTGACATTTCCTCTACCACTTTCATCCCTGCCCCCACGCATCTCCTTTCTTGTGTCAGCACAGCATCCGTAAAGCACATGGTAAACAGCTTTCCCAGTCTCTCCTCCAACGGCAACTGCTCCATGCCTGGGATCATTTTTGGTGCCCTGCTCTACGCCTTCGCAGTGAGTGCCACGTCCAGATTCAGCATCATTTAAGCATAGTTCATATTCTTTTTCTGTGGATGCAGTACCTTACATTTATCTGTACTAAAGCTCACCTGCTGACTGTATGTGCACTCAGTTGCTTTTGTGGGATCCCTCTGGAGTTCCTTGGCACTGGAACCACTTTTGGTTACCCAAGAGGACTTTTGTTTCTGTTGATTGTGTTGCTTCTCTTCTGGAACAAGATAGCAGATCTGTATTCTTCTAGGGTCTTACCTCATACAATACATTCTCCATGATCTTCCTTAACTTACATGGCTTTTTTTTCCTGTGCTGAAACTCTCCTGGGCACCTAGCAGCTGACAGATACATTGCTGTTTGTTTCTATAGAAGGGCTAGTGTGATGAATACTTTTGTATTTCTCGCTAACCCATGCTTTTAATAACAAATGGTAACAAAGGTTCCAACATTCCACAAAGAGAGGCAGACAGTTATATACTGCTGCTAGCTAATCCCCACATTTATGTGTCCAGCTCAATAACACTTTTCAAACCGCCCTGTTAATTGACTGCAAGGTTCTGAACGTTTTCCCATTCTGCCTCTCATTTTCCCTGTTCCCACAAAACTCGTGTGAGGTTAAAGCACCCTCTTAATGAAATTTCCTGGAAAAGGTTTATCCATGCTTGCATGTTCGCAGAAATCTGGAAGCAAATTTACACTGGAGGATTCAAAAACCATTCACATAGGAGGCATGTCCCAGAAGACACAGTATCTGGTGGCTCCCTCCCAGCACCATGAGCTGCATAGCCCTGTAGAGGCATTTTTTTTCCACCTCTTTATCCGTTGACCATCACAATAGTCAAAGTAACAACACTTGGTACTTACACAGCATCTCCTCACAAATACTGCTTCAGAAGTAGCTTCTAGAGGGGAAACAGCCTTAGAAAAGTGATGCATCCATAAAGCTTCTGAATCTTGTGCTATTTCACTGGATGGCTGTGCTGGATTTCTGTAAAGCCTGTTCATACTCAGCATGTCCTCTGTGATGCTGGTGTGGAAACTGAGATCACTGGCAGCCTGGCCCCCAGCGCTTTGGGAAGGGGCGGTAATCCAAAGACCTGGCCTGATCTCCCATCCTCTTGTGCTAGCTCGCAGCTGAACCCCTGGCCTCTAAAACCTGCTGGGGAGAACTCATGTTGTGTGCTGTGATTGGAAGCAGCTGGGCAGAAGTATTTTTTGGTGGCTACATCCTCTACATGATGAACCGTGCCTACCTTCTGCCTGCTAGGAGCATACAGGAGACAAGGAAAAATCTGCATCCTCGGGGTCTCCGTGATCTGTGGGTGGATTAGCTGCGGTGCCACTTCCCATGAATATCTATGTCTCCCACACAGCGGCACAGAGCACACGGCTCAGAAATCTGCTGCCTGCGCCAGACTCGCCTCTTCCCACCACTGCCTAAAGCTGCTCCTGCCCCTTGCAAACCCCTTTGGAGAAGTTTTTCAAAGACGAGTGCTCTAACTATATTTTCTGCAGTTTAGTTTACATCTGTTTTATATTATTTGTGGTTTTGCCTTATCTGGGTCATTCCCTCCCCACTGCTCTTCCCTTTTTCTTCCCTCTGCGTTATCTTTGATAACTGAGAGCTGATTGTAGCTAGTGTACAGTTACAGGCTGTCATCCCAACAGACCTTGCAGCCACTAACTGTCTTAAAACTGTGCTGGGTTTTCCTATAGCAATCATTCTTTCTCCATTCTCTCTGGCTCACCCCTCTGAAGGATACAGAGTCATTCCTCAGCTCTCCCAAGTCTGTCGCCAGCCCTAAATTCACTTTTCCATCTTTGGAGAAACTGCAGTGTCCCAGGCCCGTGCTAACCCACATTCCACAGGGCCATTAAGACTAACAACACGTATAAACGAGCAGATCAAATGTATCCTGGAGGATGCATATGTGAGCTGGTATTTTGGAATAATGCGCAGCTGCCTGAAAAGTGGGGTGGGGGAGGAAGAAGTGTTTGTTTTCCAGAAGAGGAGCGTCCCATCAGCTTCAGGGGCCCAACTGCAAGGACACAATAGGACAGGGAGAACAACGGAGCGTGGACTTAGAGCCGACTGAAAAAGCAAAGGAACTAGACAGGCAGAACGGGATTATTCAAAGTGGAATTAGAGCGGAGGACAGGGGTGACTATCTCACTGAAAACACGGCCGTGATGACTGTAAAACAGAAGAATCCCATTTTAGCAAGGAGCCAAGGGATAGCACATAAAGCAGGCAGCGCGGAGAGAGCGAGTGCAAGGGAGTGAGGCAGCGTGGTTGATGGAGACAGAGCGGTTGATGGAGGCAGAGCTTGGTGCCGCTGGAGGAATGTCATCGCTTCCCTTGTGATTGGCTGCGGAATGGCGGAGTCAGTTTTCACGGGGGCTGATCAAAAAGTTCCCCTCTGCTTTCCAAAGTTGCTGTCTGAGCAGAGGGATGGTGAAGAGGAGGCCGGCCGCTCTGACATTCCTCAGGAAAGCTGCTTCGATGAAATGAGAAGGCTTCTCTACTCAAGGATATACATCCAAGATCAGGCACCGAGAAGCTGTTTTCCTTCTTTTCTCCTCCAACTCCCGCTGTGGTTGAGCAGCTTTCATTTCTGGCATGCTTCTCATCTCTCAGGATACTATGTCCCAGTACTCCACTAACTTCCTCTTGCTCCCCATCCCCGAGTATCCTGTCCTGGACTGCGTGCCCAACAAGATCATCAAGCTCGTGGTACTGGGTGGCAGTAGCGTTGGCAAAACAGGTAAGTCCACAGGTGTAGTGCCACGCCTCGTCTTGCTGCCGTGCTGCAGCTCGGAGAGACTTGAGGCTGTGAAAACTCAGAACTGTTGCAGCTTGAACGTTTTAAGTTACTTCTTTTTGAGTAATCTGTGAGAGCAAATTGCTGTAGGTCTGCATGGACAATGGACCTGGGGTGGCAGCTGAGTGGAGACGGCACTGCGCTGGGAGCTCTGTAGTCACAAATCTGACCTGGTCTTCTGCAAATTAATTAACCATGTCTGTATGTCCACACCCCAGCAATGGGACTTAGAATCTTATCGTAGTTTGGGTTGGAAGGGACCTTAAAGATCACCCATTTCCAACCCCACTGTGATGGGCAGGGACACCTCCCACTTGTGGGGTTTGTCCTCCTGGGGTAATTGTTTTATGCTCTGCAGACAAATAACAGCATAAAACATATCTCCCTCCAAAGGAGAGGAGAAGAGGGTGAAGTGAGTATTATTGCTTTTGAATATATGGTTCATGATTTCAGTAATTATTAAGGCCAGGTCTGTTTTACTACATCTGAGGTTCCACAGGACTCAATAAAATGTTTGACTGGTTTGGACCTGAAGCAGCCACTTTTCCCTTTAAGTAGTTTGTTGAAATGAGCTGAGAAGTCAGTTTAATTTAAGAGAACTAAAGAGGCGACCCAATATCCACTGTGAGAAGGAGGATTAGTTTAAATTAAATCTATGATAGAATTGTTTACAGAATAAACCCTTTTATTTATCTATTAACTACATGGGTTTGCAAATGATTAAGTATCTGCTGAAATGAAAGCACAACAGGAAAATAAGTTACTAGTGTTGTGACAGGATTTTAAGTGTTACAAAGTGATGGAGAAAAAGAGAAACATCCTAACTTGATGGGTGAATAAGGCAGCCCAGGGTGCTGCAGCGTAGCCCACACATGCAGAGCACAGGCTGTTTGTGTGCTGGGATGTGATTAGATATCACTAACGAGTTTCATGAACAGAACTGAGGAGTTAGAAGGCTGGGACGAACCATTATGTCCATCAGCCTCACATCTTATATGACACAGAGGCCTTAAATGTGGTATTTGGATTAGTTTCAGTTTACTGGTTTGTTACTCCTGTTCTAAATTATTTCACACCAAGGGCCAGGTTGTTATTCCTGCAATCCCAACAAACCAATCTCTGTATCCTACATGGAGCCATGCAAGTTCTAAGGGGTCATTTCCAATACAAGTTGCAAAAGCCTCTGCATTAGGTCTCATAGCCTGGCCCAGATCTTTTTCTGTTGAGAGAAGCATTTGCAGAATAATACGCAAGCAATTCAAAGATTAACTTGGTTTCATATTGTGCTAACTCTTCCAGTAAGACATTGCACGTGTCCTGCAAAGATTGGATTTGAGTCACATTATAAAGACATATTTTCTTCATTATTTTACAGCCCTGGTTGTGCGCTTTCTCACAAAGAGATTTATTGGAGACTATGAAGCCAACACTGGTGAGTCTGCTTTCTACCGCAGTGCTGCAGATAGCTTGGAAAGAAACCCACTCTGATTTGTGACTGGTGCATGTTACAGGAAAGCCAAGCAGCGTTAGAACCATAAGGTGCATATTTTCAGTCAACAGCCTGAAGCCATGAAAGCCATAAATCAAAGGCTCATTATTTATGATCCTTTTAGCTGTTCTTTTCCGGCTTGAAGGAAAAGGATCTGAGTAAATGGTTTGCTTGGGGACATACCTATACTAAAATGCAGACTCAGGGAACAACTTGCATGTCGACTAAACCGTGGAAACCCGATGCTGCTCTCTCTGCAACCCCAGGGAAACTAGAGGAATTCCAAAGCATGTAAAAGGCAGTTCCAGACTTTTCCTGTGTAATCCCCTTTTTCAGTGGCTTTTATGACAAGGGAAACTTCCAAACTGAAGTCTTGTGTCCGTAAGATAAGTGTCCATCAAACTGCTTCTGCTGCATTGCCTGTTTAGTCCTGACACCTCAGCAGATGATTTCACGGGAACTCTTTAATTCACTGCCTCTGTCCCAAGAAAGTGCCAAAGGTATTGGCCAGTGTCGTAGGAAGAATCTACATACCTTGTGTGCACATTCCACGCATAGGCCTTCTCTTAGGTTTGGGATGAAAGAGGACAGGATTCAGAGCGTGATTGCTTCAGTTTGGAGATGAATGCTGGATTTAGAATGAGGAGTTAGGGAAGGAGATGGCAGCACAAGACACCTTTGATCTCTGCCTGTTTGATGAAATACAATCTGAAAGCTCCTCCTTACAGCTCCCTCTTGCTGACCCTAAGTATCCTGGGTGGTTGTCTACGCTATTTCTCTTTCTTTTCCCTCGTCTCTTCTATAGGAAGCTGTACATCAAGTTAGACTTCTGAGCTTTGCAATGCGTTGCTGCCAGAAACATTGCTCAGAACCACATGCTTTTCTCATTAAGATACCAGCCCAACAGCCACACTTTAAGAGAAACAAATATGCTAGAAATAAGAAACAGGTGGCAGTGTATTTGTGATCATTCAACCACACTTCTCCTTCAGCTGGGTATAAGGCAAAGCACAGGCAGTGGCTGGATGTACCTGCTCTTTTTTTGTGCTCTACATTACAGCGTAGGAATAATATGTTGTCTGGTCCTGTTGTGGGGGTGGAGTATCTTCCCATAAATCAGCACCATTGTCATCTTAAAATCTGATCTGTTTTGCTAAAAAAAAAGAAAACAAATCCCAGAAGTGCTAAATCACCTCACAGAGTCAGTATTAAAACATAATATAATAACGTTGGGTTCAGATGCAACAAAATGAGCCAAGACCCTTTTCCATTGGAATAAACCACCAATTTCCTTGAACCAGAGATTGTTTTCAGAAGTGATGGCATTATTGTCACTAACGGACCTCCCTGCCAATCTGAATTCCTTACTTACCAATAGCTGAGTTTTCTTACTGTTTGAGGTGAAGTGAATTGGTTTCGGATACAGCATTTCTTCTCGTATCCACAGGGCTTTTATTAAGTTCTACAGAAAATTGGTGATGGCCTCAGTTGCTGAAGCTCTCCTTATCACACCCACAGATAGTTCATAAGATCAAAGCTTAGGCTTTCACTGATACTTAACCCACACTCCAGTAACAAAATAAAGCTCAAGCTCAGAATAGCGATGGTCTTATTGGAGCTGGAGCAGTCCCAGATGCTTTGAACCTGAGAATGTGCCATACGGATTAAGAAGTCAGATTCAAAGTGGCCAGTCTTTGGGGATTCCAAACAAGCTCTGACTGCTAAGGTCATGCAAGTCTCAAAGAGCATCTGTGTACTACTCTGTGTTAAGTCCCTTATTCTCTGCCCAAAACTGGAATATTGGCCTTCTGTAAAAACTTTCAGAGAAACGCAATGGGAAACAGCTCACTCCTTTTACAGCAGCACCTGGGCATCTGGGTTTGAGATTACAAATACTCGCAGCCCACATCTTCAAAAGTGAACAATATCACTTGAAAGCCTGCACAGAACTTAGCACCCAATTAAAGTTTGTGATCATTACAGTGTCCCCTTTTCCAGATACGTGTTGGGTATACATTCAAAACATCTGACCACACAGCAAATACAGAACCACTTTGCTTAAACAAACAGCCGCATAGAAACATAGAATCATAGAATAGTTTGGGTTGGAAGAGACCATAAAGATCATCTGGTTTCAGCCCCCCTGCCATGGGCAGGGACACCTCCCACTGGATCAGGGGCTCCAAGCCCCATCCAACCTGGCCTTGAACCCCTCCAAGGATGGGGCAGCCACAGCTTCCCTGGGTACCGTTCCCTTTCCAATAAGCAGGTACAGATCATAAGCCTCAAAAAGCTGGATTTCAGCAGTTGCACTTTGCCTTTATGTTCTCTCTCTTCTTTGTTACGGTCACTAACTCTAATGATCTTACTTTTCCACCAGGTGCTTTGTATTCAAGGAAGTTCACCATAGACGGGGAACAGATCTCTCTACAGGTGCAGGATACTCCCTTTGTGTCATTGGAGGTAAAACATCTACTCAGTGCGTAGGTGCCTTACAGCACAGTTACTGTCTCTTGTTTGTTGCCAGCATTTCCTCCTGTAAGTAATTCCACTTATCAGCAGAAATATATCTGGGCTTAAACCAAAATGCAGAGCTTAAGCCCTGCCAAAGTGAGCCCTCAAGAAGATTAAAACAAGCTCCCTTAAGTCAGGATGAAAACAAATCTAGTTCCAACACATTACTCTATCCCAAGCATGAATAGCAGTAAAACCATAGTCTGGCTCACTCCTGCTAGCTCTTTGTTTTATTTCCTCTCCAATGGTTTCTGTGTTTGCATGGCAGAAAACTCACCTGCCTAGAGGCCTGGCTGGCTCAGATTAGACGTCTCTACGTACCCAAAGTCTTTTCTCCAGAAAGGTTTTTCTTTCCAAGGGGATAGGCCTCACAACAGTTATAAGTTCCAACTAGGGTGCTTTTCAGTGGTCCCCTTACTGCTTTTTTCTTTTTATTTTACTCATGCCTAATTATAGAAATATCTTTGCAAGCAGGATCAAAGATTAAGATGTCTTTTTTGGAAGATCTACTTGACATGCAAAACAAGAGGACGAAACCAGTGTCAAAGCAGCTTGAGTGAAATGTAATGAAATTTGGGGTTAGGTGAATGGTGGAAATCTCATGAGAGTAATAATTCCTATGAACAGCTGAAATGTCATGGTAAAATTAGGTATCATCTTGTCACCATCAAACCTAAACATCTAAGTTTGGCCTTAACTTCAGTCTAAGCTCAGACCTGGTCAAATCTATGCCTGGATGGGAACATCTCTCATTGTCTTTCAGGCTAGCCCTGGACAGCTTTAGATACCTTGTCTGGTCTGCACAGACCCATGTGTGCATGGTTTCATTTCTGTGCTGTAGAACTGTTCCATCCTGAGTTTACAGAGTGGGATAAGCAAAGCTCCAACAGCCCCCATTTCCATTTTTCTTTGATGAGTGGAAGGAGATTGAAGCAGAAAACTTTGACAAAGTTCCCCACTCTGCTGCAGCTGGGGGGGGGTGTGGAGCAGAGCAGAGGGCTCCTCATTTACTCTGAACGCTACAAAGCAAACAAAAGCTGCTATCAAAGTCTTCCACACATTCAAGTGGGACTTAATAGCACAAAGGCCCTATGCCACTTGCTTAGAGAGAACCTGCAAAGAGAAGCTGTGGGTGGTGGTTAGGCACAATTGGGACCTGCCTGCTCAACGCTTTACAGAGAGTCCCCTCTCTGTTCTACCCCATGGAGAAAGGAGGGAGCGAAAGTATTTAATTCCCTCTTTGACACCAGATAGATGCTTGTTTTCTGGTTTCCCCCTTTTGATTAAGACGGTGCCCTAAAGTTCTGTCACTGCAGCCAGAGCTCCAAAAGATTTAGCAATGCCAGCACGTGAGGTTTCTTAATCAGAAATGAGTTTGAGTCAGGAAGGAACCTCATTTTCTTTGTCCAAGCTCTGCACTGTTTCAACAGTTCCCACAGACACGCTTATCTGAGCCTGTTGCAGGTTGGATTTTCTGGTAAAATCCTTAAGGAAGAGAGTTTCTTGCACTTTTCACTCTGAAGATGGTGTTTTGGGAGGAAGTCGTGTGGAAACTAGTCAGGATTCTAGCCACCCTGGAATGTTAAAGTGTAAGAGAGAAACAGAAGCAAAGAGATAACTGGCTTTGTCAGGTCTTGGTCTACAGGGGGCAAATGACTGTGTGTTTCAAAATCCATTCTGGACCAGAGATTTCCATTTAAAAAGTAGCCCATTAGCCTTTGATTTTCCTGAATAAAGCATTTCATTGGGGATTATCCATCCATGTCACTACTGGGTGGGCCTAGCTGGAGTAACAGAGCATTTCTGCTCATTAGGGCTCTCTGAATGTGCACCTTCTCCAAAACCATTTTCAGAGCCTGCCAGTGCAATTAGTTCTTTTTCCTCACGGAAGGATTTTGGTGGTGAAGAGAGGCTAGGAGGACGTGTAGGGTGGCTAATTATCTATAGGTTGGCTACAGCCCAGACACCAACAGTGCAAATTGCCCTTCTTCCCACAGCCTGCCCTGCCCTGGCTTCGGTTCACACTCATTAACCTTTTAAACAAGACTGCTAGTGAGGATCTCTCCTCATTCCCTGTGCAACTATGTTCAGTTTTGGGGTTTGAGGATTTAGGGGAGAGGCGTGGTAAGAGTGTTTGTTAAACAATTTCACTCCCAACAGGATTTAGCATCACTGTGAACTGGCAAGGGCAAAGAACTACTCAGTATGATGAGCCTGTGTCTCTACTGACAATACTGAACTATTCACAAAGGGCAGATTGTTAGCAGAACTCCTGTTGAAAGTTGTAAGTCTAACTTACCCTTTGAACCTTCAGAAATCCTCTTCCTTCTTCTCACAGGAGAGTCTTGTTGGAAGTCCTTTTTCTACTGTCTGATCTACAATAAGAGAACTGAACAGTTTTTCTCATTTTTTTTCCACCTCTGCTTCCTGAAGTTAGCTCTTACAACGCATATTTAAGTGTCTAAATAAAAGAAATCTCTTTGGGGAGGTTGCTGAGCATATGCGAATTCTGTTAAAATGAATATGAATGGCAGATATAGAATCATAGAATAGGTTGGGTTGCAAGGGACCTTGAAGATCAACTAGTTTCAACCCCCCTGCCATGGGCAAGGACACCTCCCACTGGATCAGGCAGCCCAAGCCCCGTCCAACNAGAATGTATCTTCTATAGATGAATCAATAATGGAATGTATGTTCTAAGAGTCTGATGGAATAGTTTGACTTCAGCAATAATAATAAAATTTTGGGCTCTGTATTCACGATGTTGAACTCCCCCTAAAATACAAAAAAGCCTCTGTTTCCTACCAACTTCATCAAGAGCCGAGTACTGAATATGCTCAGTGCCCTGTTGGATATGATAGACAAAGTTCAAGGAAGTCTGTAACACTGACAGGAACGTCAGTTCTTACAAACCCAGCATCTTGGCAATAGCTGCAGCAGTGATCCACCTCTCTGGTTGGCCAGCACAGATAACAAAGAGGATTAGCTGTAAATAGCTTCATCTTGAAAAGTGACCTGATCTCTTTTCAAGCTGCTGCAGGACTGGATCCAGTTTTATATCCCTGATGCTGGTGACTGTTTTAGCTGGCTGAGTAGGAGGCGATGGACTGAACAAACCTGTAATGAGGAAAACAAAACCATAAAGCCACTGCTACTCTACAGACCAGCAATGAGCTTTCACCTAATTTTCAGCAATGGGTTAGTTGTAACAAATAACTTTTTTTTTGAAGTAACTTTGCCTTTGACTATCTGGAGACCCACATGGCAGAAAAACCTGTCAGGGTTTGCCTGACCGAGTTAGTGAGAACTCCTCTCCATTGAACACAGAATTGGACAAAGCCTTAAAAACCAGCCTTGGGGGACAAGTCACTTACACAGCGTGGCTGACCTGCTGAATGTTAGAAAGCTCTTGCCATGTCTGTCACTTTTACCCATAATAACAGCGTGGGTTTCTGTCACGCTGCTTTGGTACAACAGAATACAGCATTCCATTGGGGAAAATCTGTATTTGGGCTGTTCTCTTTTCATCCATTTTATTCCCTCTGCACTGTGAGGCTCGCCTGTGATACGGTGCTGACACAGTGCATTTTCTCCTGTCCCTGCCTGTACACTGAGAAACAGCTATGCACTAAAGCAAAGCTCTGAGCAGTTCACAGTGCTCTATGGCTGTTTGCCCTCTGTTCTCTTTAGGGAGGTGATTCTGCCCCTGTTTTCTTCTCTTGTAAGACCTTGTCTGGATTATTGTGTCCAGTTCTGGAATCCTCGACATAAGAAGGAGATGGAGCTCTTGGAATGGGTCCAGAGGAGGCTACAAAGATGATCCGAGGGCTGGAGCACCTTCCATACGAGGACAGGCTGAGAGAGTTGGAGTTGTTCAGCCTGGAGAAGAGAAGGCTCCAAGGAGATCTTATAGCGATGTTCCAGTACATGAAGGGGCTACAAGAAAGCTGGGGAGGGACTGTTTACAGAGGCTTGTGGTTATGGGATGAGCAGCATTGGGTATAAACTGGAGAGGGGCAGGTTTAGACTAGACATAAGGAGGAATTTCTTCACAATGTGGGTGGTGAGGCATTTGGACAGGTTACCCAGAAAAGCTGTGGCTGCCCCATCCCTGGAGGTGTTCAAGGCCAGGTTGGATGGGACTTGGAGCCCCTGATCCAGTGGGAGGTGTCCCTGCCCATGGCAGGGGGTGGAACTGAATGGGCTTCAAGGTTCCTTCCAGCCCAACCTATTCTATGATTCTACAATTCTAACCTCACCTCTTGGTTCTGCGGCAGGATGACACTGACAGCATATGCTGCCAAGAGCAGATCAACCGTTCAATCTACTGGGCAGACGGCTTCGTTTTTGTTTACTCCATCACAGACTATGAGAGCTACCGAGTCATCCGTCCCCTGCACCAGCATATCCGTAAGATCCACCCAAATGCTAACATTCCCCTGCTCCTGATGGCAAACAAAGGAGACCTCCTGCGTGCCAGGCAGGTGTCCTCCAAAGAAGGACTCCAGCTGGCCAGTGAACTGGGAGGAACTTACTATGAAGTCTCAGCCCGGGAGAACTGTGAGGGAGTGCATGAAGCCTTCCAGCAGCTTTGCCAGGAAGTCAGCAGGATGATCGGGAGCTGCAACGGGGAGAAAAGAAGAGGCCTCCACCTTGTCCGACCCAAGTCGCCAAACATGCAGGACTTAAAGAGACGTTTGAAACAGGCTCTGACTTCCAAAGGGAAATCTGCCACTACGCTTTGATGGTGGTGACAAATTCTTTTCCACAGCCCTGAAAAAAAGGCAAGAAAATAAGCTGGCAATAAGGGGCATCGCTAAAATTCAGCAGTCAGGTTGTGTGAGAGGCCCTTTCATTTTGTTCTGGCATCTTTAAAATCCCACACTCATACAGCAAAGGAACTTAAAGGATTTGATCTTTGGGGCAAGAATTAAGAAACTGTGACTTAAAAAAAAAGATTGCCCCAAATGATTTCCTTTTTGCAAGGGACAGAGTCAAATAGTTTAGGCTCACAAGTGGATTTTATTCATAACAATTATTAAATCCTACTTTTAAGAGAAGTGACTTCTCATGGGGATGGCTGTGCCCTCAAACACAGCACGAGGAGATTGACGTGAGCTATACTGAGCAGGCAAAAATTATGAGAGTTGCTTAGTCACAAGACTGGTAAATAAAAGCAAAAAAGTAAATGAAGAGTATAGATAGTGAAAAGTAGAAATCAAAAGCTTTTAAATTGCAGTTCAGAAAGTGTTCTCAGCAACCTGGGGAGAGATTTGTTCCTATGCAAGCTTTACCCTGACCTTTATGGTACCTCTTGAACAGGAGATTGGGTTTTTTTAAAAATCACTGTTTTTTTCAGATCATTTTTCTTCAAATGCACGTTGGCTGCTTCTGAAAGTGATTTGATGGATGAAATGCAGACTCGTATCAGTGTTTTACAGATAGTTTCTCAATGGCGTACTTCTCATCTTTCTGTGGGTTTCCTCCATGGCAATGAGAGAGCAACAAATGGTTTAAAACCTGCCAAAAAAAA
Organism: Piaya cayana; assembly: GCA_013389865.1. Lineage (NCBI taxonomy): Eukaryota > Metazoa > Chordata > Aves > Cuculiformes > Coccyzidae > Piaya > Piaya cayana. Next base: position 56,800 of record WAAB01001749.1, read on the forward strand.
AAGAGACTGTGTAAATCAAGGACAAGGAGGTGACTTAAAACTATTTAATGTTTTTCCAAAGTAGTTAGATTTCAAGTTCCAGATACTGTTTTAAAAAGACAAGGCCTTGACATGAAGTAAATCTAATCCATTAGGTCTTTTTATTAAAGAAGAAATGGTTTTACGATGCCTGAAATTTCTGGCTTCAGGAATTTATCCTATCGGTATATGCCTTAGGACCAGACTTTACTCAATACCTCACCAGTTTGTCACTGCATGTTTCACCACGTCATGTCTCAGTGCATCCAAAGGGATGCAAAGCTGGATCCTGTGAGCCAGCCCCTTTTCTTACAGCAGTAACAACAACATGAAGCATCCATCATTTGTTCTTAATGAGAGTGGAGAGGAACTGGGTTGGACCACAAGGAGTCCTGATGCTACAATCTCTTCTTTAAACAGGCCACCTGAGCAATGCACAGGACCATGGAATGAAGGACAACTCAGTGATTTACACACAAGAACACAGAATCCTAGTTTGGTGGATGTGGAAAAACACTACTGGCTGCTGTTTTAGCCAGCAACACTGAGCTAAATCAACCTTTTACTCATTATAAGCAGCAAAAATGTAAATAGAGTCTGATGAGTATTTATATAGCTCAGGGCTTGAAAATGTACTCAGTATTTTAGACAACTCTAGTCCTGATTCTCTTTATCACCTGGATTTGCTCTATCTACAGCTTACTTTCTGGTTTATTTATTGTTTTCCACAGCTGGTTATCCCAGAACATCGCATGTTCTGGTTAATTTAAAACTTTTATTCACACAAAAGAGCTGCACCTTTTTTAAAATGTAGTTTCAGGTGGTAGTAGGAAGGGAAAACCAGATCATCCACAGGCCCGAACAATATCAGAGGATTTCTACTTAGCTTGTGGTTAATTAACAATCTGATGTTCAAGCAGCGCCATTATTCTTGCAGGTGTTTATCAGTACAGGATTTCAGTATTTTAAATTACTAATGGCATAGCTCAAATATCAAATCCAAAGATGCAGTAACATGAAACACTGAATCATAAAACAGTTTGGGATGGAGGGGACCTTAAAGATCATTGAGTTCCAACCCCGCTGCCATGGGCAGGGACATCTCCCACAGGATCCCATTGTTCCAAGTCCCTTATCCTACTACCCCAGGCCTTTGTGAACAATTCATCCTCAGCTTTCTTGTAGCCCCTTCAGCTACTAGAAGGTCACTAGAACAGAGTAAAACCGAGCAAGACAGTTGTTAAGAGACACACAAACTGAAAATTATTTACATTGGAAAAACAATCATCAATTTGAAATAGCAATCAAATGTTTTACCATCCCAGTACTGGATCACGAGGGCTAAGTTTGCTGAAGACAATTTGCTGACAACATTCATTTTCGTAAGAGAAAAGAATTATATTGTCTGGCCAACTGGATTTGTTTGTAACTTGCTCTTCCAGCCCTAATCCTTTCTTAGNCCTTGTTCCAAGCCTCTTATCCTATTATTCCAAGCCTTTGTGAGCAATACGTCCCCAGCTTTCTTGTAGCCCCTCCAGGTACTGGAAGGTCACTAGAACAGAGCAAAACCAAGCAAAATGGTTGTAAGAGACACACAAGCTGAAAATTATTTACATTGGAAAAACAATCACCAATTTGAAGTAGCAATGAAATGGATCACGAGGGCTAAGTTTACTGAAGACAATTTGCTGACAACATTCGTTTTCGTAAGAGAAAAGAATTATATTGTCTGGCCAACTGGATTTGTTTGTAACTTGCTCTTCCAGCCCTAATCCTTTCTTAGCTGGGAAAGGAGTTCAACACATTTCAAATCTGTCAATGTTTTATTTACAGTAGTGATTAATAAAAACACACAAGGTCTTTCCTCAGTAGCGAATGAAGTGGCTGCTTTATTTCTCACATATTTAAACTTTCCTTGTTTATACTAGGCTAAAAAATATTTTTTTTTCCCCCTTCTCACAACCCAACACACCCTCTTTTGGAAGTATACACATGTGTTCCTACATTTGTACTCCTACATAAGGAAGCTTTCCCACATTCCTGCAGAGCTGGGGAGGAAAAAGAAGTTGACAATTTAGCTAAGGCTATAAAATATCGAGACATTTAAGTCTTCTCCTAAATACCAACATGTGGCAAACATTTATTCTGCTACAGAAACCTGAACATAGTATTTGCTTTGTTTATTAACCAGCAACAAAAATCCTGTAGTAACTTTGATACTGGTTTTAACCCAGAACATACCCTCTCCAGAAGACTCCAGAGCTCCACAGCTTTGTTAGCAGTGTCGAACACACCTCTGTGCCACTGAAAGGAGGCCAGGCTGAGGAAGGAGAATGACAGCATGAAAACCAGGGAGAAGAGGAGACTATAAAATAAAGTGCCTAAAAATAACCATGTAAATACCAAAGTTGAGTTACATAGAACCTGGTCCAGAATTAGAATCTTCAGGCTGCCGGGGGAAAACATGGATCCTACTGAAGTTCAAGCTGGTAGAGAAAAAGCACTGAATATAAAGTCAGGAGAGGGAAGGAAAAAAAAGATTAAATAATGGAATTTTTTTGGATGTCAAGGCAAAGCCTCATTTCAGTTATACTATTTAAGGTCAGACTAACTCTAGCAAAAGTAATACCAGAGAAAAAAAAAACAAACTGCAAAACTCTCCTCCCTTCCACTCCATCCCATTTTATCCTCCTGGGCAGTTTACATCTCATGCCCCATCTGGTTCTCAAGACGGTTTACAGCTGGGTGTACTTGGGCATGAAGTGGCTGAGTGATTTGCCCCAAGGTTACGCAGCTGAGCAAGTACTTGAGAGGAACTCCAAAGCTGTCCCCTCTGTAATTAATTCCCAGCTCTTGACAACGACTACCAGATCACGACGCCTCCTTCAAGGTATGCACAGAGCTCAGCAAGTTGTGTTACGGAAGAATGTAATTAAAAGTTGGAAGAAGGAACTTAAATGACAAGCTGTGTTCGGAACTGCCTGAGCAAACTGTTAATGTCACGAGTCATCAAACTGGCCCTGAGTTAGGGAAGATGTTTGTAAATGGTTATTTTCTGCAGTCTCTCTGACAGCTGCATTTCTCACATGTTTCCAGTGGTTCCCCATGGAAATACAGTGTGTCCTTAGAGATGGGAAAATAAGGGTCTGTTTTTAGCTTTTCCTGTGAGTTGTTGGTGATCCCAAGAACAACTATAGGCTCAGGGTAGAACGGACTGGGAGCAGCCCTGAAGAGGGCTTGCAGAGCTGGGGGATGAGGAGCTCAATGAGCCGGCACTGTGCACTCACAGTCCAGAAACCAACCGTGCCCTGGGCTGCATCCCGAGCGGTGGGACCAGCAAGGTGAGGGAGGGGATTCTGCCCCTCTTCTCCCCTATGGTGAGACCCCACCTGGAGCTCTGCATCCAGTTCTGGAGTCCTCAGCACAGGGAGGACATGGAGCTGTTGGAGTGAGTCCAGAAGAGGCCACGGAGATGATCCAAGGGCTGGAGAACCTCTTGTACGAGAACAGACTGAGAGAGTTGGGGTTGTTCAGCCTGGAGAAGAGAAGGCTGTGGGGAGACGTTAGAGCAGCTTCCAGTGCTGAAAGGGGCTCCAGGAAAGCTGGGGAGGGTCTCTGGATCAGGGAGGGTAGGGAGAGGATGAGAGGGAATGGTTTTCAGGTGGAAGAGGGGAAATTGAGGTGAGATCTTAAGAAGAAACCTTTTCCTGTGAGGGTGGGGAGGTCCAGAGCAGTGGTGGCTGCCTCATCCCTGGAGGTGTTCAAGGCCAGGTTGGATGGGGCTTAGAGCCCCTGATCCAGTGGGAGGTGTCCCTGCCCATGGCAGGGGTGGGACTGGATGGGCTTTGAGGTCCCCTCCAACAAATTGTTCCATGAATCTATAGTTCTTGGCCAGATCTCTTAATCAAAGTTACTGTGTCCATAAAGGAAGGACACTGGCACATCTTTGCCATGCACTTCAGCATCCATAGGAGAGAATCACCAATAAGAAATAAGAAAATCACCCCCGCAGTGCACTAGGAATGACTCAAATCTTAACATCTGAATTCAGATCTTGATTCTGGATTCTTAGAACTGAGAGTTGTTTGGATCCCACACTTACAGTTGAACCACAGGAGCAAAGTGGAAACATCAGATCTTTATTTCAAGGAACAGCTCAGACAGGGACACTTGTATTCATAGTACCTGGGTACTCCCAGGGTTTATGCCAGGTGTACAAATGAAGAGGAAAGAGTAACTTTCTGACACATCAAAAGAAACTTACTCTGTCACAGAGAGCAGTTGACTAATTGTTTCACAGGGAAGGCTGCAAGCTGATTGTCACTGCCCGAATTCTCTCTAGAAGACTCTGGGTCAGACTCACCCTGACTGCTCGAGCTGTTGCTGTGTGTGCAGAGCCAGCACCGGCCCCTGAAGCAGCAGCACAGAGTGACAGGTTGACTGGTTTTGAGTTGTTCCCATACCTTCAGCTTCTGAGCTGTCCCTCTCTCCTTCAAGCAAGCACAGGAAAGCCAAGCCACTGAAAGCTAAAAAAAGATCTCTAGTTTCACTCTAAAAACCTCAACAGCAGGGACATTGCTGCTAGAAAAGATGATCCTCTGGGGACAAAGCAAGGCTCTTCCTTCGACAATTTTCCACCCCTCCTCTAACTTAGCTCTGCCCTTCCTTGTCCCTGTCCGTTCATGCCCCAATTCTCATCTAATTTAACAAGCAAAAACTTCTGCAATTGTTCTTCCTTAGCCTTAAGAAAAACATTTTTTTGCTGTTTAATTTAAAATTTATTTCCACATATTTTAACTCCAAGCATGGTTTATAGCAAAAGAAGTGTGTCTACTTAACCTTTTGACCTTATTTACCTAAAGCGTTTGAAAGCACATCTAAATCAAGCCATTGCAACTCTGCATTTAGACAAACCTTTGAATTCATGCCACTTCTCCCCAGGGGCTCTCGCTGGCTTAGCCCAATATTTCCTTCCCTTGTTTTGTGCTCAAAGGTTGAGCTCGTTTGTGTTAGAGAGTCATTGCTTACTTAAACCTGGCTAGTCCTTACAAAGTTTTGCTCTCTTCTCTGAATTTGCTTTGATCCCATCAAGCAAGTTCTCTTCTCTAAGCAGCGGTGTGAGCAGGATATGAGCTCAGATCAGCTGGTGATTTTCTGCTCTGTCAGATTTAGTGTTTGATAGGAACAGTTGGACTCGATGATCCAGTGGGTCTCTTCCAACCTGGTTGTTCTATGATTCTATGATTTCTGCCCATTGTTAAAGCTTTTGGAATAAACAGGAGCATGGAGAGCGATGCAGCAAACCCAGTTCTAGTCCTACAAGTGGGCTACACAAAAACTGGGGAGAGAGTGTTTACAAAGGTTTGGAGTGATAGGATGAGGGGCAATGGGTATAAACTGGAGAGAGGCAGATTTAGACTAGATCTAAGGAAGAATTTATTCACGATGAGAGCGGGGAGGCCCTGGCCCAGGTTTCCCAGAGCAGTGTTGGCTGCCCCATCCCTGGAAGTGTTCAAGGCCAGGTTGGATGGAGCTTGGAGCCCCTGATCCAGTGGGAGGTGTCCCTGCCCATGGCAGGGGTGGGACTGGATGGGATTTAAGGTGTCTTCCAACCCAAACTATTCTATGGTTCTATGATTTTATGACTCTAGTCTCCTTTCATCTGCCAGCTTCCTTTGTTGACATTTATTTTATCCATCACAAAGTGGACAAAGTTGATTTGAAATTATAGTGTTTGAGCACGGGTTCCTGCAGATGGAAAAAACTCCAAGTATGAAGCAGAGAGATAAGTCGATAGGCTCTGTAAACCCCAGGATCCCATTCATTCAGGAGCTGTCAGACCAATCTCCTTTTCTTTAGAAGATACATTTTTTACATTTTCCTTTTCATCCCGATGGGTTTCAAGGTTTAGCCTCTGGATCTCATCACGCCGACACTCACCGGCTCCTCTGCAGCAGGGCAGGGGGAGCTGCGCGTTTTCTAAATCTGATGGGTGAAAGTATGCATGCCCCATGCTGTTATTATGGATGATTGTGGAAACCGTTCCTAAGGATAATGTTTTTCTTCTTTCTGGGCAATAATGCAGAACATTAGTGACCAGGAACTGGTAGTTTTGAAAAAATATTAGTTTTGTTTGCTGGATCTGGAGACGCACTGTACCTTCTCTGCTGGTTAGAAAGCTCACCAGATAAGCAGGGGTTGGGGTTTTTTTTCTGGTGTAGCCTTTGAACCCTTTCAGACAGTTGAATTAAGCCACTTTTTGACTGTCATCCAGGTTTCCAGATGCTTACAGGAGCTGACACTCTTCACGGTGCTCTGCACTGTATTTCACTTCAAAACTCTCCATCTTCCTCTGCCATGTTGAAAAGGAGAAATAACTTGGGAACCACACGCTGAAGTGCAACAACCCATGCTCTTGCATCCCTCTTTTGGATGAAGATCATGGATACCTCAGCAGCTTTGATATTTCTTGGGGTTGGAACTCATGCTGATCCTCCATAAGCAAAGTTGTTTAGCACTTCAGTTGTATGAGACTCCTCATTATTTAGCCAACAAACTGAGGTTTGCTATCAAACTCCTCAGCACTCTGTGGCTCTCAGTAAAGAGCAGTGGGGCAGGGGAATGGAAGGGAGGCATGAATCATAGAATCATAGAATAGTTTGTGTTGGAAGGGACCTCAAAACCCATCCAGTTCCAATCCCTCTGCCATGGGCAGGGGCACCTCCCACTGGATCAGGCTGCCCAAGCCCCATCCAGCCTGGCTGTGAACACCTCCAGGGATGGGGCAGCCACAGCTAACCTGGGCAACCTGGGCCAGGGCCCCAGCACTCTCATCATGAAGAAATTCCTCCTTATGCCTAGTCTAAATCTGCCCCTCTCCAGTCTAAAGCCAGCCCCCCCTTCCTCCCGTGGTCCTATCACTACAAGCCTTTGTAAACAGTCCCTCCCCAGCTTTTTTGTAACCCCCTTTCAGCACTGGAAGCTGCAATAAGGTCTCCCCACAGCCTTCTCTTCTCCAGGCTGAACAACCCCAACTCTCTCAGCCTGCCCTCATACGGGAAGTCTTCCAGCACTTGGATCATCCATGTAGCCCTTCCCTGGACCCGTTCCAACAGCTAGAAATCTTTAAATAATGCTCCTGTGTGCCTGAATCTCCCTCAAGTATTGGGAAAGGTAACAGGCTGGTGGCAGAGCCAAGAGCAGAGAAAGCAGCAGGGGCCATTCTGGCTCAACAGTCTGAATTCCAGTCCCTCCACTTGGGGATGGTGTGGAGCTCAATGTTTGTGAGAAGAACCTTCCAAGTGCACGAAAAGGGGTTACTGGCAAACCATGACTTCTCTGAGGCAGAACCAAAAAGACGGTTTCTGTGAACTGCAGAGCTGGAGGTGCCCTGCCAAAATGGAAACCAGAATCCAGGCCTTGGAAACCCATTAGCATTCCTCATCTACATCCTTTCAGAGCAGTGGTGAGAACCCCAGATCTTCATCATATTCCAGCTCCCGTGGTAACATTATGGCTATGTCAGAGTCACTTCTCTTCTAGCACTCCAGTAGGATTGCTGCTCTCAATGTATGTGCTGATGCAGCTCAAGAAATGAGCAGAGAGGTTGAGCTGCCATTCATGTCCACCCAAGACCACCTTGGAAGTCCAGAACCCAAGACCCAGTACCACATACCAAATATATCTGACTAGCATTCATCAGTCTGTGATGAAGAGCACAACTGGCTCTCAGGAGAGCCGTATTCTGCCAAAAGAGCAGTTTTTAGAGCCCAGTGCACATATTTGTGTCGGGACTGTGAAATGATACAATTTATATGTAAGTGCTCTTCTGCTAGTGTTATTTATTAGGCAGCTTTAAAGAAAGCAAGAAGCTTTGTTTCTAAAACCTGAGTGCTACCCATCAATATTCCTCATTTTATCTATATTTGCATTTTTAATTTTAGCCATTTACACTGATAACCCTCACACTGGGGAAAGAGGCAAAACAAACGGAGCCAAAGGTTCATCTGTTTATGTTGGGCAATGTAAGTTTTCCCCATGCTGCAAATACATCTCAACAGGCCTTATGAGGAGCAGCTGAGGGACCTGGGGTTGTTTAGCCTGGAGAAGAGGAGGCTGAGGGGAGGCCTCATTGCTCTCTATAACTACCTGAAAGGAGGTTGTAGAGAGGAGGGAGCTGGCCTCTTCTCCCAAATGACAGGGGACAGGACGAGAGGGAATGGCCTCAAGCTCCACCAGGGATGTTCAGGCTGAACATTAGGAAAAAATTTTAATGGGAAGGGTCATTGGGCACTGTCAGAAGCTGCCCGGGGAGGGGATTGAGTCACCTTCCCTGGAGGTGTTTAAGGGACGGGTGGATGATGTGCTGAGGGACATGGATTCGTGATTGATGGGAATGGTTGGACTCAATGATCCAATGGGTCTTTTCCAACCTGGTGATTCTATGATTTTATGATTCAACACAGGAAGAACCAAGAATCATGACAAGGGCTGAGAGAACCTGTTCAGGTTGCAAAACCTAGACACCCCTCAGTCCCTGTGCTGTGGCTTCTGCTGAGACAAGAACATCCATCTTAAAAGCATCACTGCTCACCACCTACTTACACGTGTTTTTCAAGGAGCTTTAAAATCAAGGTTTCTTAGGAAGAGGGGAGAAGGCTGTGGAAGGGTTAAAAGTTTCCTGTCTTTAATCTCCAATCACGTAATGTGGAATGAATGTTTCGGCTCAAAATGTTTCCTCACTCTTGACAGTTTCATGGTGTGAGGTCAAAGTGTGGGAGAAGGAAGGGGGAGGAGAAAGGAGGAGCCCTGAGCTGGTACAACCAGGGAAACACACGGACACCCAGAGACAGAGAAAGGGTGGCTTCTCAAGTGGCTCCAGCCCAGCTGGAAGGGGCTGTGCTAGCCATAGGCAAAGAGTGTGTGAGTTTAAGGGCTTCCTGCTCCAGGCTGCCTCTGCTTCTCCCATGCAGACGCGCTGCTGCTCTGGGCACCGTTCCCACGCTACATTGCAAAATCCGCCTTGCGTTTCTCACAGTATCTCTGCCCGGACACAAACTGCTGCTCCAGTCCCTCCTCACCCTGCGCAGCCAGGAGGTGGGACACCCCTGGGGGTACTGCTCGCTGTAGTGATTTTTCCTGCCTGAGTGGATCTTTTCCTATGCTATCAAGTCTTTTTTCATAGAATCGTAGAACCATAGAATCATAGAACAACCAGGTTGGAAGAGACCCACCGGATCATCGAGTCCAACTGTTCCCATCAAACGCTAAACCATGTCCCTCAACACCTCATCCACCATCATCTTTTAACCCCTCCAGGGAAGGTGAATCAACACCCTCCCTGGGCAGCCTGTTCCAGTGCTCAATGACCCTTCCTGTGAAAATTTTTTTCCTAATGTCCAGCCTAAATCTCCCCTGGTGGAGCTTGAGGTCATTCCCTCTTGTCCTGTCCCCTGTCACTTGGGAGGAGAGGCCAGCATCCTCCTCTCTTTTGTGCACTGAAGGGCTCTGGTCGATGTGGAAAACTTCAACTTGATAACTGATCAGATTTGAAATGAATGTGGTGGGTTTTTTGGACCAGCCTAATCGCAGATCGACAGCATCCACAGGGTTCTCATTGTGAGCACAAACGGAGCAGCTCTGCTGTGAGGACAGGCTGAAAGCATTGGGGCTGTCCAACCTGGAGAAGAGAAGGCTGCAGGGAGACCTTATTGCAGCTTCCAGTACTGAAAGGGGCTCCAGGAAAGCTGAAGAGGGACTTTTTACAAAGGCCTGGAGTGATAGGATGAGGGGAATGGCTTCAAATTGGAACGTGGAAGACTTAGACTAGATATTAGGAAGAAACTCTTCACAACGATGGCGTGGAGGCCCTGGTCCAAGTTGTTCAGAGCAGTGGTGGCTGCCCCATCCCTGGAGGGGTTCAAGGCCAAGTTGGATGGGGCTTGGGCAGCCTGATCCAGGGGGAGGTGTCCCTGCCCAGGGCAAGCTGGATGGCCTTTAAGGACACTCCCAACCCAAACCACCTGCGATTCTATGAAATCAGGCACTCACTCATGGCTGTCAATGATGTCAAAATACATTTCTACAGATCAGTGATTCACGTTTAGCTGATTCTCTTGAAGCGTCCACCTTCCCTGCTGTAGGCAGAAGTTTCCATTTGAGGAATTGTTACTTTTTTATTTTCTTGCCAATTAACATAAAATCCTAATCAGTCATACAGGGACTGAGGAAAAAAAAAAAGAAAACATAAACAATTATGCAAACACTTAAGTGAACATATTTCATCACCCTTAGCCAAACACAACAGTCTCCACCTCCCTGTTTTCGGGCTGGGTTACAGTCAGCCCCCCTCAGTCCCTTGCTGGAACATCTTGAACAACGCTGACCAAGAGCACCATGTGCTCCTTTGGGGGTTGATGTTTTGCCATGCAGAGGGTTGTTTCATGGGTGTCAGAGCTGCTTAATGGCTCCTCATGCCCTGGGTCACCTCTGCAGCTCCTGGCGTGCACTACCAGGGTGCTTACTCACCCTGCAGCGCACCCAACAATTCCTGGCAAACACTCCTCCCAAGCAGCAAAGATAAGGACCTTCCCTCCCCAAGTGATGGCAGTAACACAATGAGATTTGGCAGATCAGCCTGCCGCTGAGAATAGTAAATTCTGCATCTTCCCACCAAATAATAACAAATGTCTGAAGAGAACGAGCTGACAAATCCTCTTGCTCAACATCACTCATCCCTTAACTGCATGCAGAAAACAAACTCCTTTCGTGGCAGGAAATCCTCAGGCCAGTTTGTCACCAGGATTCAGAAAGATTTAAGTAACAGGGCTACTAACAGCAGATTTTAACTGGTGAATGGTACAGCCAAAAAAAGATGGTCAGCATGGGCTGAGAGATACCCATCCTGTTCTAAAGCTTTTGGCTTTTAAAGCCATATGTGGGTTCTAATGCTTTCAGGATAAGGATGCGGGCTCCTCCATGGAGGAGGACTCTAGAATTCCTCTTAGAAGTTCTACATGGAAAAAATTTCTTATGATTTAGGAAAAGGTCAAAGTCCTGCCCCTGGATCCAAACATTTTCTTTCTAAAACAGGCCACATGAAAATTCCCCAGTTCAGACTCATCAGTTCTCAACATGTGGTTTGGCTGAACTGAAGATCCTATTTAAGTCTCTTTTTCAATGCTATTATGTGTGTTTTTGGAACATCCCTTGTGGGACACTACCAGTTCCCCTAGTCCTGTAAGTGCACTCTCCCCGTCTCTCGGGTGTTTTCTTGCTGGTTCATGATTCAGTGTAACCTCAGGGACCCAGAGCACTGCAGGGTGCTGCTCACAACGTCCCTCCCCTATGCTTCAGCTCCAATAAAGTTAAAATGCTCCCTCCTTTGTGAAGTTTTTGAGATCCTTTGGTTAAAGTTCGTGTGTGAGGCAGGTGTCACACTGTCTTCATCTTCTATTGCTGCACCCTTGAGTGGAGAAGAGCTGATAGTTTGTCATTAATGGAGCAGGAAGCTAGGATTAACCTTTGTTCTCTGATCACAAACAGAAGCTACAAGAGCTCTGCTAGCTTCTGGGTAAACCAGTGTTTCTAAGGAAAGCAAATCCCAGAAGTAGAAACCCAGATTGATGTCTCGCAGGGAGCTGAATTCAAACAAGGTCAGGGTTGGCAGTCCACCTCCTCTTCACCTTGTGGATATTCTCCCTGGGGTGGATCTGGAACGTAGCTGGTTTGACACAGGGTTTCCTGTTGCGAATGCTCTGTGCAGGCTCCACATCAAGCAGCTGGAATTTTTTTCTGTATGTGCCTAAGCCACATTTTCAAGTGGTATAAATTGCCACAGCACCACTAGAGTCTTGTGCATCAAAAGAAATCCAGCTGTCAGTTATTATCAGCTAAGGATTCGACCCAGCCTAAAAATCACACACAGAAAAAGCCATTCCTGAGGCCAGAGAGGTGGTTTCACCCATGTGGACAACTTGGGGCAACCATCCTTGCAAAGCCCAGGTCGCCTTTGCAAGTGCAGGGAAAGCTTTGCAGCAGGAGCCTCCGTGTCTGCTGGTTCCACCAAGTCACACGGAAAAAAGTTTTGAGAGTCATGTAAACAAAAGCTCTGCATATTTCGTGGCCTTCTGGTTTGCTTTGAACTCCTTATGCATATTTTGCATTCACTTTCCAGGAATAGCCCAGCGAGATTCACCCTGGCACGAGATCCCAGCAACTGGTATTGATGTCTCTAGGGTATCAATGACCCTGTTGTGCAGCATCAGGCTACTGTGATGCATGCGAGAGCCCTGATCCACCTGCGGACTAGCAGGCTATCATAAAACAAATATGATATTACATCAACAACCAAATCCATTATTTATAGATGCACCAGTACCTTCTAGCATGGTACAGAAGGTCATGAGCTATCAGTGGCCACACTGCCGCATCCCAATAGCACAGCAGTTACCCCTGCAGCCGTACTAGACCCAGATGAGAAAGCAGCGTAGCATTGTTAGCACAAAGCTGCATTCTAGCCAATAATCCCTGCTTAACTGCGAAAATGTAGCACTGTGCTAACAGAGTCCTGCTGCTTCCAGTTTGGGAGCTGGTTTGGTTGGCGTGAACTGAGAACTCGCTGCCCCACACTCTATTATGTGTTGTGGATGTGGCCGTCAGAGTTACACAGCTGGGTATTTGTTCTGGAAATGCTCGTGAGCTCACCCACTCAGCACAGAAACAATGCCGTGTGATTTTTTTCGTAAGTGGTCATAATTAACAAAACACAACACATATAATCATAGAGCACTGCTCAACATCATTGGAGAAGTCCGCAGAAAAAGAATTACCTCCCCACTGCTCCTGAATAGAACAAAAAAAGCAAATGACCTTACCACAAAAATTCAGAGACCAAACAATGCCTAAACTCATCAGTAGTATCATAGAATCACAGAATAGTTTGGGTTGGAAGGGACCTTAAAACCCACCCAGTTCCAAACCCCCTGCCATGGACAGGGACACCTCCCACTGGATCAGGGGCTCCAAGCCCCATCCAACCTGGCCTTGAACCCCTCCAGGGATGGGGCAGCCACCACTGCTCTGGGCAACCTGTTCCAGTGCCTACCCACTCTCATGGTGAATAAATTCCTCCTTATGTCTAGTTTAAATCTGCCCCTCTCCAGTTTATATCCATTATCCCTCATCCTATCACCACAAGCCTTTGTAAAAAGTCTCTCCCCAGCTTTCTTGTAGCCCCTTCAGGTACTGGAAGGTCACTATCATTGTCTCTTTGCCCTTGAAATTCAAGAAGTGTTTAATAAATGCTCTGTGGTGTGAACAGCCTTTCCTATCGCTGCACATTCACTGTACTGTCAGTTGAAGATGTGACAGCCACAGTGATCTGTAAACATCTGAGCTCACCAAAGCGTCGTAATTTATTACAGCATCAGCGGTGGCAGCGGCGATGCTGCTGCAGTGCATGCCCAGAAACCCCCATCTAAGAAGGAGCTATCACAAAAATAAACAAGGCTCGCTCATTTAGCAGGGCACAAAAGTAATTAAAGAAATACTGAGGAAACCAGTCATGGAAAATTTAGGTCATGCTACTTAATTTCAGTTTTGTGGTTATGTTCTTTCTTTAGCCTGGTTCCCTCCCTTGTGCTTTGCTCTCAGTTCTAATGATGAAGGCAGCTATGCAAGCATCAAGATTTTTGAGTTCTCTTCTGATTATCAATGCCCAATTTCTCTTCCAATGTTCCTGTAAGTCTAGATGCCCCAAAAGATCGTCACTACCTGTAAAGTGAGGATCAGGAGAGGAAATTAACCATATGGCTCAACTCAGCCTGGGTCCATTAATTGACCTGCATGAAGTACAAAAATTCTAAAATCAAAACATAAATTTAGAACCAGTGTATTCCAAGCAAAAATATATATAGAGAAAAAAAAAGGAACCTTGCCATTGTTAAACCTGTCTAATATTGCTGTAAGAATGTGATTTCCATTTGATTTCAACAGGTCAGCTTCCTGAACAACTTCTTGCCTTGAAATTCAAGAGATTTTAACCTCAGTTCTAAGCAGCAGGAAGAGGGGGCTTGGCCATTGTCCAGTGCAGCCTCTGGGGCTCCCAGCTCACTGGTGGTTTATGTGGCCACGATAAAAGACCTGCAGTTGCCCTGCAGAACCACTCTGGCTTTTTCAGAGTTTCACCTGAAAGTGCCAGGCAGGAGCACAGGAATCTGCAGTTGTTGCTTTGTGGCTAACAGCAGTCTGTAGCCCCACAGATCTGGGCATTGGCAGTCTAGGCTAGATTAGGTTTTAAAGGCAGGATAATAGCAACTTATTCTCACATTCTACTAAAGTAGTTGATGTGTTACATAATAAATTTTTATTCTCAGTTCTTCATTTATGCCCAAATTATTTAGGAACCTTTCTACATGCTCTGTGTGTCATTGAAAACTCAGTTTTATGTTGTCCCGCTCTGGAGTGACAGAAGGGCTGTGTGGAGGAGTGTGCTTTCCTCCAGACTCTAGGGTCAACATTTTCCACTACCCAAGTCCCAGACCATGTGCTTTAGCTGCCCTGGCTTGGGCATCCAAATAAGCATCTAGGGATTTAACAGAAGAGGATGGCTGTTCACCAGATGTCCATGGACATACAATTGATCTAAGCTACATGGACAGGGGTTGAAACTGGATACTTTAAGATCCCTTCCAAGCCAAACTGTTCTATGATTCTATGACATCAGTGTAGAACTTGCCAAAATATCAGCTGGGAAATTAGTAGTTAAACCACAGGAAACAAGGCTTT